>BPLR01018558.1:0-47512 GCA_021605095.1 Caerostris extrusa
CGGTATAGTTAGATAGTACGTTAGGTTTCAGAAAAGGCAACTATATATCGAGAACTTAGCAAACGAAACCTTAATATTTTCTACATTTAAGGCTCGCTCCCACCGAGGGTGAGGTTTAAGTGAAGAGTTGACCAATCACTAGCCTCACCACGTTCGCCTGAAACCGGTTTGAAATTCACCGCTTCGAGTTGACCAACTTTCAGCTCGAAGCGGAACCTCACCAGGCGTAATGCTATTTCTGGCGTTTCGGTGTGAAGGGGTCAAAAATGTTTCTTGCCTGCCGCGTGAATCTTCAACGCTTCACGCCTCGGTGGGAAGGAGCCTGTAGGCCGGGACCGGGCACAATAAATTCATAAACTATTCGTAATGGACACAATAAATTCGTAAGTTTCATTGAAAAGGAGCAATACATTCATAATGAAATGAGATGAGATGTTTTCTGTTTCTCGGGGTAGGGTTATCAGCCCTACGCCCAACTCTACGATCATATTAAACAGGGCCTACGGTTTAAAGTGGATTTCGAAATCATTACAAACATTTTTGGCGCCACGGGGAACCAAAACCTGTGGAACCGAGCGTCCAATCCTGCGGTCATCAGGTCCCAATATTATCCTATTAGTTATATTACTGTTAGTTAGTAATAATAAATCCTTACAAAAAGAATAGACATGGTCATCTATGATTTTCTTCATAGTAAGTCTTTATAAGCAAAAAATATATTAAATTCAGAAGGGAATCACATTTCTGTTAAAATAAAAAGAAATACATATTTTCAAATATTTTATTTAAAAAAAAAACTATTTATTTCTTGATTCCAAAATCAAAGAAAGTATTTGAAAATAATACAGAAATATTTACAAAATACTCAAAAGATTTATTTTGTTGCCGATTTCCTGAATTTTGGAGAAATTTATATATAGTTATTTTTAAAAGATGTTCAAATAATATCATTTTATGTTTCTAAGCTTCATTTTATGTTTCTACGCGCCACTTTTAGTAAGGTAATAAACATTTGCTTTATATAAGTTTTTAGGAATTTAATATATTTTTGTTAATATATAAAACTGAATTGATGCCAATATTTTCTTCAAAGAATCAAAAATGGCTTTAATAATTGTAAATTTTTCATTGAAAATCTGAAATAAATAATTTCATTAAATATTCTTCTAAATTATCGGATATACAATTTAATAATATTTATTTTATTTAATTTTTTTATTAAATTTAAATGAAATTTAGTTAAAATATGAAAAAAAAAAGAAAATAATATTATAAAATCTATCAACAGATCAATTTGAAATTTTGTTATTCATTCTATTTTATGATCATTTGAAGAATATATTTGTGACTGAGTGGAATTCAGTTTCAATAATTATTAAATAAATAATTTTCCCTTATAAATAAATAAGTTTCATTAAATATCCTTCTCGAATTATCAGTCACAAAATTTGAAAATATTGAATAATTATTTTTTTTTATTTAATTTAATTAAAATTAGTTAAAAATGTGAAAACAAAATATAATTAATGTTTCAAAATCTATCAACAAATCAATTCGAAATTTTGTTATTAATTCTATTTTATGATCGTTTGAAGAATATATTTGGGACTGAGTGAAATTCGGTTTCAATACTTATTAAATAAATAATTTTCCTTATAAATAAATAAGTTTCATTAAATATCCTTCTCGAATTATCAGTCACAAAATTTGAAAATATTGAATAATTATTTTTATTTAATTTAATTAAAATTAGTTAAAATGTGAAAACAAAAATGTAATTAATGTTTCAAAAATCTATCAACAATCAATTCTGAATTTTTGTTATTAATTCTATTTTTATGATCGTTTGAAGAATATATTTGGGACTGGAGTGAAATTCGGTTTCAATACTTATTAAAATAAATAATTTCCCCTTATAAATAAAATAAGTTCAGTTTTCATTAAATATCGCTATAGAAGATTATCAGTCACAAGATTTGAAAATATTGAATAATTATTTTTATTTAATTTAATTAAAATTAGTTAAAATGTGAAAACAAAATGTAATTAATGTTTCAAAATCTATCTAACAAATCAATTCGAAATTTTGTTATTAATTCTATTTTATGATCGTTTGAAGAATATATTTGGGACTGAGTGAAATTCGGTTTCAATACTTATTAAATAAATAATTTCCCTATAAATAAATAAGTTTCATTAAATATCCTTCGAATTATCAGTCACAAAATTTGAAAATATTGAATAATTATTTTTATTTAATTTAATTAAATTTTTGTTAAAATATGAAAACAAAATATAATTAATATTACAAAATCTATCAATAAGTGAATTTTAAATTTTGCTAATCCTTCTATTTCATGATCATTTGAAGAATGTATTCGGGTCTTAATAAACTGTAAGAGTGCAATTCAGTTTCAATAAATATTAAGTCAATAATTTCCCCATTTCAATAAATAAGTTTCATTAAATATTCTTCTGGAAATATCCAGTCAGTACAATTTAACAATACTGAAAAATTATTTTTATTTATTTTTTTTTATTTAAATTTAGTTAAAAACATGAAAACAAAACTATAATTAATATTGAAATTTCTTAATCATTCTATATGATGATAATTTGAAGAATGTATTTAGGTCTTAATACATAGCGGAGTGGAATTCAGTTTCAATAAATATTAAAGTAAATAATTTTCCATTTTTAATAATATTTTTTCAATAAATAAGTTTCATTTAATATTCTTCTGAATTATCAGTCATACAATTTAATAATATTGAATAATCATTTTTATTTATTTTTTTTTTTAATTAAATTTACTTCTAATTTAGTAGAAATATAAAAACAAAAAATATAACTAATAATGTAAAAAACAAGTGAATTTCAAATTTTGTAAATCATTCTATTTCATAACCATTTGAAAATGCATTTCGGACTTAATACACCGAAGAGTTTAATTCAGTTTCAATAAATTTTAAATAAATAATTTTCTTTTTCAATAAATAAGTTTCATTAATTATTTTTCTGGAAATATCAGTCATACAATTTAACAATACAAGAAAAAATTATTTTTATTTAATTTTTTTTTTTTAAATTTAGTTAAAATATGAAAACAAAACTATAATTAATATTGAAATTTCTTAATCATTCTATATCATGATAATTTGAAGAATGTATTTAGGTCTTAATACATAGCGGAGTGGAATTCAGTTTCAATAAATATTAAGTAAATAATTTTCCTTTTCAATAATATTTTTCAATAAATAAGTTTCATTTAATATTCTTCTGGAATTATCAGTCATACAATTTAACAATATTAAATAATCATTTTTATTTAATTTTTTAATTAAATTTACTTCTAATTTAGTAGAAATATAAAAGCAAAAATATAACTAATAAATAAAAACAGGTGAATTTCAAATTTTTGTAAATTATTCTATTTCACAACCATTTGAAAAATGCATTTAGGACTTAATACACCGCCAGAGTTTAATTCAGTTTCAATAAATATTAAATAAATAATTTTTCTTTTCAATAAATAAGTTTCATTAATTATTTTCTGAATTTTCAGACAAACAATTTAACAATACTTTATAATTAGTTTTATTTAATTGTTTAGTAAAATTTAGTTCAAATTTAGTTAAATCGGTGAAAACAAAAGTTAATTAATATTACAAAATCTGTCAACTAGTAAGTTTGAAATTTTGTTAATCATTCTATTTCATGAGCAAGTGAAGAAGGTATTTGTGACATATTACATTGCGTGAGTGGAATTCAGTTTCAATAAATAGTAAGTAAACAATTTCCTATTTTCCATAAATATTTTTAATAAATCAAAGTTCCAGTAAATATTTTTCTGGAATTGTCAAGTCATATAATTTAATAATATTAATAATTATTTTTATTAATTTTTAAATTACTTTTAGTTTAAATTTAGTTAAAAAATATGAAAACAAAGATAATTAATATTACGAAATCTATCAACATGAGAATTTGAAAATTTTTTTAATCATTCATTCTAATTAATGATCATTTGAAGAATGCATTTGGAACTTAATATACTGCAGAGTGGAATTCAGTTTCAATAAATATTAAATAAATAATTTTCTCTTTCAATAAATAAGTTTCATTAATTATTTTTTTCTGAATTTCAGACAAACAATTTAACAATACTTTATAATTAGTTTTATTTAATTGTTTAGTAAAATTTAGTTCAAATTTAGTTAAATATGAAAACAAAAAGTTAATTAATATTACAAAAATCTGTCAACTAGTAAGTTTGAAATTTTGTTAATCATTCTATTTCATGAGCAAGTGAAGAAGGTATTTGTGACATATTACATTGCGGAGTGGAATTCAGTTTCAATAAATAGTAAGTAAACAATTTCCTATTTTCCATAAATATTTTTTAATAAATCAGTTCCAGTAAATATTTTTTCTGGAATTGTCAGTCATACAATTTAATAATTTTAAATAATTATTTTTATCTAATTTTTTTAAATTACTTTTAGTTTAAATTTAGTTAAAATATGAAAACACAAAGATAATTAATATTACGAAATCTATCAACAAGAGAATTTGAAATTTTGTTAATCATTCATTCTAATTAATGATCATTTGAAGAATGCATTTGGAACTTGATATACTGCAGAGTGGAATTCAGTTTCAATAAATATTAATTAAAGATTTATCCTTTTCAATAAATAAATTTCATTAAATATTCTTCTGGAATTATCAGTCATACAATTTAACAATATCGGATAATTATTTTTATTTATTTTTTTAATAAAATTTAGTTCGAATTTAAATAAAATATGAAAAACAAAAGATAATTAATTTTTAATTAAATTTAGTTTCGTCTAGACTTAATTCAATCTAGAAAAATTATTTTATATACAGAAAATAATTAAATTTATAATTTATTTTCAGCATAAATTGTTGTCAAAAGAAGTTTAGTAATTAAAATTTCGATGCATAATAAAAATCTATCATTTTCCCCACAAATGTATAAATAATCATTTTTTTCTTGTGAAGTTACAATTTAAATAAATATAAAGTAAATAATATGCGTTTTCAATAAATAAGTTTCATTAAATATTTTTCTGGAATTACCAGTCATACTATTTAACAATATCGAATAATTATTTTTATTTCATGTTTTTAATTAAATTTAATTTAGTTCTAGATTTAATCCAATCTAGAATCATATTTTTTTATAAACAAATGCTAATTGAATTTATAATTTATTTTCAACATTTTTTTTGTCAAAAGAAATTTAGTAATTAAAATTTAAATAAAGAATAAAAATAGGTCATTTTTCATAATAATCCTTTATTGCAAAATACATTAATAATCTAAATTTAACCACTTAAGTAAATGAACAGATTTGTATTATATTTTATGTATGAAATAATTCAATATTATTAGCTGATAGTGAATACACAAAAAAATTTATAGGATTTTTTTATTTTACTTAATTGAAATTCGTTCAAAATGTCATCAATTTTTCGACACAATATTAATTAAGAAGTATATGTTTTTTAATTTATATAAAGTGTAATAAGTGTATATTTTTTTTATTTTTTAATTTATATATTCTTCTTTTAGCTTTAAATTTTTTATAGAAAAATTTTTATTTTTGTCATTGGAAATAAGAGATAATCATAATTACTCAAAAAATTAAAATTTGTACATTTTTATCAGTTAATTTAGTTTAGTGGAAAATTACCTTGAGTTAAATCTGAGTACCATAAAGTATATGTTATAAAATATGTAGATAACCACTTACAGTATATGAACAGATTTGGTATGTATTGTATTTTATGTATGAAAGAATTCAATATATTTAGCTGATCGTGGATTCAGAAAAAAAAAAAAATTAATAAACATTTTATCTTACTTAATTGAAATTCGTTCAAAATGTCGTCAATTATTTGGCACAATACTAGTTAAAAATTGTTATATTTTTTCAATTCCTACTATTAGGTCACACTCTCCCTATATATATCTTGTTGCAAATTTTCAATCGTTAATAAAATACTTTTTATTCATCCACTCAAGTTCAAATACATTTTTTTAACTTGTAGTGGATGATGATGCTTGATGTTAATACATTTTTTCAAATATTAATTCATTAATTAAAATTGATTAATTAATTTTATTTTTTTTTAGATTTAAGTTGCACGTATCTAATAATAGATGGTGCCAGATGTAAGAGGAAAATTTCAACTTTATTTGTAAGGGACTTTTCTGCAATAGAGTGAAAAAAAAAGTAGGAATTGACTTAAAAAAAATTTTTTTATTACTTGTTTTTAATTAATATACATATTTTTTTTTTATTATTAGGAAATGATTTTTTACATCGGAAATAAAAAATAATAATTACATAAAAATTAAAAATTGTAAATTTTTTTCGGTTAATTTAATTTAGTAGAAAATTACTTCAATTTAAATCTAAGTTCCATATATTTTAAGCATTTTTAAATTATATATTTACGTTTTAAAAGTATGATTTTCTATAGAATATATTCGTAATTGAACGGATGTTAGTTATACATTTTTAAAAATATGTTACCTTTTCATGCGCAGAAAATGTTTAGAACTTAACTTAAAATAATTGCTAATAAATTTAATAAAATAAAGACTTAATTTTTAATCAGAAAGAGTTTGAAAAATTTATAATTACGTTATCTCAAACTAAACTTGCTAGTTTGACAAGCTCAGATAAATGCATATATGTAGAAAGCATTAAATTCAAAATTTAAAGTTCGAATTACTTCTAAAGTAATTGCTAAAACCCTATTTAATAGAAAACAGTAAAAATATAAATGAATATTGCAAGGTACTATTAGAAACTTTACGCTCCAGATTTAACTGAAACCAATTTAATATCTGGGAATTTTATCTGTAAAACAAAAATCAGATCTTGGAAAGACATATAGTCAAGAATATGACTTTTAAAACTTGTTGACGATAAGCAAAATTTGTATTTCTGTGAAACATTATACAATTTCGTTTGTCGAGACCCCTTGGTTTATAACATTTTCAATTATTGAGCGCCTTGGTTTATAACATAATTGTTAAGCTTTCGTTTTATTGAGAGCCTTGGTACATAAATTTTGTAGCATTTTCTTTTAATTGAGTGCCTGGATTTATAAATTTTGTAACATTTTCTTTTTATTGAGTGCTTTGGTTTTTATAACATTTTCTTTTATTGAACGCCTTAGTTTATAACATAGTTTTCGTTTTGTTTTAATGAGAGCCGTGGTTCATAAATTTTGTAACATTTTCTTTTTAATTAGAGCTCTTGATTTATAAATTTTGTAACATTTTTCTTTATGGCAAGCCTTGGTTTATAAATTTTGTAACATTTTCTTTTTATTGAGCGACTTGGTTTACAAATTTTGTAACATTTTCGTTGTATTGAGCGGCGTGATTAATAACATTTTATAATATTTTCCTTTTTTAGCTCCTTAGTTTATAACATTTTCATTATATTTTTCTTTTATTTATTACCTGGGCTTTTTAAATTTTGTAGCGTTTTCTTTTATTCAGTGCCTAGGTTTATAACATTTTCTTTATTTGAGAGCCGGTTAATGAAATTGTTTGTAACATTTTCATTTCATTGAGCGTCTTAATTAATAATATTTTCTTCCATTGAGGGCCTTGGTTTATAATATTTATAATATATAGACTACTTTTTTTTTTTCGCCAAAATCGCCCAATGGGTGATAATTTACAAAATGTGGTAAACACTTGCAAACATTTTAGAAAAAAATATAGAAATTTCAGTTGTCATTACGTTGCTATCAGTTAACTTATTTGAGGAAATTTTGATACTGTAAGTCGTTATGTTTTTAGTCGCCAAGTGGTAGGTTAAATTAGAACTTTACCACTATAACATGTTATAGATAATATATGTTTAACCTAATAGCGATCTGTAAAATTATATGCATTTTTTGAGGGAAAAGTTACAAATTGATTTATATGCAAATGTGTTTTGTAATTTAGTGCAAAAATTATAGAAACTCACCCTCTCGGTCGCACGTCAGGTAGGTGTCGGTGCAACGAAATGATGTCACTGATATATTGATTAAACGCATTCCTCTCCCATCCCTCCTTCACCAATTGCTGCTGCGCTTCAGTCAAGTTGACTAGCTGTACGGGCTTGCCACCTTCCCCAGGTCCTTCAGGTTCTCTTGGTGGAAGCAGGACAGCCAAGTCTGGACGATCGTCCAGATGGATGTCATGCGCTTGGACAGGATAATCTTCGTTAGGTTTAGTCTCTATTTTTATAGGTGGCATGATGGACACTTTGGGGGGTTCTTCCATAGACTGCCGGGGTTTCCTCCCCTCGTACTTGTCACCGCTCATGGTCACGATGGGTGGTTCGTTGACTAGGTTGCTTAGGTTGGGCACTTCGATCCCGTCGTCGTCTTTTTCGATGTTGAGCTTCTCTGTTAGGCTGAGTAGGGTGGTGACTATGATCCAGGTGATTGGTACTATCAGGACCAGTTTGACGATCAGGGACTTTCGCCTTTGAAAGTACAGCATGCTGAAAGTGCGTCGTTTAGACATGGAAGACTTGGAGTGTGGCTTAGGAGGCTACTGGAGGCACGAGATCTGGAAAAAAATAAACAGTTGCAAGTGAGACACCTTCTCTGGATATATCAACATATTAAATATTATAATTAAAACTTATATTATACCGAATTGTCAAACAAATAGGACATACTAAAACATTAAGATTCAGTGTAATGCAGACGACCATACTATAATCGTGAAAACTTAAGCTGAGTATATCCAAGATGTGTACTATCAGAACAAGTTTAACTATCAGACAATTTTGCCTGTAGAAATAGATCATGGTAAACAGTAGTAAGGAGTTTAGACATAGAGGACTTGAAGTATGCCTCAGGATACGACTGCAGGCTAAATACTGTAGACAGGGTACTATTGAATGCTAAATACTCTATACAGGAGATTGCATAATGTAGACAAGAGACAGCTGTAGGTTAAACACTTTAGGCAGGACACTATTACATGCTAAATACTGTAGACATGAGGCTACTATATGCTAAATATTTTAAACTGGTGAGTACTACAGGCTAAGCAATTTAAACTGGAAATTACTGCAGGCTAAATATTGTAGACAGTAGACTACTGTGAGTTAAATAATGTAGGAATCAAATTAGACAGGAGACAGGATTTAATCTGCAGTTTCTTATCTTTCTCTTTAACCTAATAGAAATATTTTCTAGCTTATAGGCATATCGTGCTTATCACCGACAAAAACGATTGTTTTCTATTTGAAGTTAAAAAGTTGAAATTGCATGTGCAGTGAAGCAAGATACTCTAACCATGAGAGACTATCGTGTAGTTAACTTAGCTTAAATGCAAGAAATAGTGCATTTTTTTGTACCTCGATATAACTTCTGAGTTAAATACATTTATATATTTTTTAAATCTGTCTTATCCTGTCAGTAACCAAAAGGAGTGTTTTATGTCATAAATAGTCTTAGTTGCAGAATATCCTGACCCTGAGCATAGAATCTCGACTGTCGGTTAACTGCCCCTGATTAGCTATCAATTCGCCGTCGTTCTCCTACCTGGCAAGCCATTCATTACGAGCCAGTATATTAAAAGGTGAGCATTCCCCAAGATAGATAGAGGTAAGCTGCTGATAGATGGAGCTTCCTGCAGCAGAGACCCAGACATCGGCTCTTCATCAAGTCCGTTGCATGCACGCAGAATGCTCAGCGCAAAGTGGGACTATTTATCTTGAGCGCTCAATCATTAACTCAATAACAGATCCCAAATAAATCATTTGGGGAAGTGGGAACGAAATAATCAATTGGGGAGTTCTGTCACCAGTTTTAAAATTTTGTGATTAAAAGATTCAATGGCTTAAATGCGTAACCTGTTGCTTTCTTATTTAAATTGTTGAATGGATATTTTATTAATAAAAATCTGTTATATCATCAGGGATTTAATTATATTTAAAATATATGAGTCCAAAAATTATTATTAGTCTCATTTTGAAATATTTATCAGTTTTTCATTTGCTTTTGTAATGAATTTTTGAAAATGCAAAGAGACTTAATGGACTTATTAATTAGTATATAAATAAATATACAGAGATACGATGAAGTCCCCTTGCAATTTCAAAAGTTTATTACAAAAGCAAATGATAATTGAAAACCATTACAAAATATGACTATGACGTATAAGTATTTTTTGACTTCATTTAATTTTAATATAATTTAACTTAATACATCTCTACATGGTAATTATTAGTTGTACAAAAATACAACAAAACGGTACTAGTTTTCTTTTTCTCTAGATTTATTCCCTAATCTGTAGTACCAATGGACTCATACAGGGAGTCCATGAATCTCTCTTATGAGTCCATGAGTTCCATGCGCCTCATTGCAATTTTAAAAAAATTTATCCCAAAAACAAATGAAAAAAATGATATGGAAAATTATTACAAAATGTCTCGTACTAATAACGGATAATTGTATATTATGAGTGTCTTCGCAATTTTAAAATTTTATTACAATAACAAAGGAAAAAGCTGATAATTTAAATTTATTTCAAAATGACACGTTTAAATGCTATTATCATTTAATTTTAATATAATTTAATTTCATACATCTGTACATGGGAAATATTGGTTGTACATAGCATGGTAACAAATCGAGTACTATGCTATCGTGCAACTAATAGTTCACATATCGATATGCATAAAATTAAATGAAGCAGACTACTTTGGCCATGAAATACTCTTAGTGTCGTTAATTTGTCTTAAACGCAATAGTTTTTTGTACCTTAATATAATTTCTAAATTTAATTACACCTGTATATGAATATAATTTTTGAAAGCTATCTTATTCAGTCAGCAGTCAAAAAGAACGAGTTATATCTGAAGGCTGACAAGTCTTAGATACAGAATCTCCTAGACCTCAACGCAGAACCTAGACTGGCGGTTAACTGGCCCGGACTGGTTATCAATTCCCCTACCTGGCAAGCCATCTATTACAAGCAGCCACTCTATTAAAATGTGGGCATTCCCCGAGATGGATAGAGGTGAGCTGCTGACAGATGAGGCTTCCTGCAGCACAGTCCCAGACATGGGCGTTTCATCGAGTCCGCCGCATGCACGCAGAATACTCAGCACAAAGTGGGGACTATTTATCTTGTGCGCTCAATCATTAACTCAATAACAGATCCCGAATAAATCATTTGGGAAAGTGGGAACGAAATAATCAATTGGGGACTTCTCTCTCTCTAGTTTTAAAATTTTGTTATTAAATGATTTAATAACTTAAAAGCGTAAGCCGCTGCTTTCCTGTTTCAGGTGTTGAATGGCTATTTTAAAATAAAAAATCTAATCTAATACCAAAGATTTAATAGTAAAAATATTGAAATTAAATGAGGCCTAAAAACTCATTCTGCAATAATTTTCAATTATCAGTTTTTTCATTTGGTTTTGTAATGAATTTTTGATTTTGCAAAAGAGCCTTTTATGGACTAATAATGTAGTGATTAAATAAATATACAGGATGAAGTTTTATTTACAATTTCAAAAACTTATTACAAAAGCAAATGAAAAAACTAGCAATTGAAAATTATTACGAAATGAGAGGTCTCGTAATAATAACTGATAATTGTACATCATAAGACTGATAGATCATAATACTCGGAATAATGATACTCATAATAAGAACTGATAATTGTACATGATAAGTGTCTTTTGCAATTTTAAAAATTTATTACAAAAACAAATGAAAAAGCTGATAATTGCAAATTATATTCAAAATGACACATTTAAGTGTTATTATCATATAATTTTAATATAGTTTATTTTAATACATCTGTACATGGGAAATATTATTTGTACATAGCATGGCTAGAAATCGAGTACTATGCCATCGTGTAATTAATGGTGCACATATAGATATGCATAAATAATATAATTTCTGATTTAATAACATCTGTACCTGAATATATTTTTTGAAATCTGTTTTCCTCCAGTCAATTGTTAAAAAGAAGTGATTTATATCACAAAATATCCTATCCTTCAGCAAAGAATCTTGACTGCTGGTTATCAATTCGCCCATTCACCTGCCTGGCAAGTCATTTATTATGAGCAGCCAGTATATTAAAAGGTGAGCATTCCCACGAGATGGATAGAGGTGAGCCGCTGACAGATGGAGCTTCCTGCAGTACAGTCCCAGACATCGGCTCTTCATCAAGTCCAGCTGCATTGCACACAGAATACTCAGCGCAAAGTGGGACTATTTATCTTGAGCGCTCAATCATTAACTCAATAACACATCGCAAATAAATCAGTTGGGGAAGTGGGAACGAAATAATCAATTTGGAGTTCTCTCTCTCTCTCTAGTATTAAAATTTTGTAATTAAAAGATTTAGTGATTTAAGTGTGTGACCCGTTGCTTTTCTATTTCGATTGTTGAATGGGTATTTTATAGTGAAAAAAATATAAAAACAGGAAGTGCATGAAGTTCTCTTTGCAATTTCAAAAATGTATTACAAAGCAAATGAAAAAACTGATAATTGAAAATTATTACAAATGGGATGTCTGGTATCAATAATTGATAATTGTACATGATAAGACTGATAAATGATGGTGTATTTAATAATAACTGATAATTGAAGATAAATAATGGTACCGATAAATAAGATTGATAAATAATAGTGGTACTCGTAATAAAGAGTGATAATTGTGCATGATGAGACTGATAAATGATTATACACGTAATGATGATAAATGAAATAAGGATAGATAATTGTACATGATAAGTGTCCTTGAATTTTTAAAAATTTATTACAAAAACAAATGAAAAGGCTGATAATTGAAAAGTATTTGAAGATGGCACGTATAAGTAATTTATAATCATTTAGTTATTAATATAATTTAATTTAATACATCTGTACATAAGAACTATTGTTTGTACAAATAGCATGGCAAGAAATCGAGTACCATACCATCATGCAACTCATGGTTCACATATCGATATGCATAAAATTAAATGAAGCAGATTATTCCGGCCATACGAGACTCTTAGTGTCGTCAATTTGACTTAAATTCTAGAATTTTTGTACCTCAATATTATTTCTGAATTAAATTACACCTGTATCTGAATATATTTTTGAAATCTGTCTTAATCTGTCGGTAGTCATAAGGAGCGATTTATATATGAAAGCTGACTAGTCTTAGATACAGAATCTACTATCCTTGAGCAAAGAATCACGACTGTTGGTTAACTGGACCCAGACTAGTTATCAATTTGCCGTCATTCCCCTACCTGGCAAGCCATTTATTATGAGCAGCCAGTATATTAAAAGGTGGGCATTCCCCGAGATGTATAGATTTGAGTTGCTGGCGGATGAAGCTTCCTGCAGTACAGACCCAGACATGGGCGCTTCATCAAGTCCCGCCGCATGCACGCAGAACACTCAGCGCAAAGTGGGACTATTTATCTTGTGCGCTCAATCATTAACTCAATAACAGATCCCGAATAAATCATTTTGAAATAATCAATCGGGACTTCTGTCGCTAGTTTTAAGATTTTGTGATTAAAAGATTTACTGATTTAAGTGATTTAAATGCGTAAATAATGTCTATACTATTTCAATTTTTAAATGGATATTTTAGAGTAAAATATATTATGTCATCAAATATTTAATATCAATAATACTGAAATTAAATGTGGCCAATAACGCTTATATGACGCGTTTTGTAATAATTTTCAATAAACGGTTTTTCCACTTGCTTTTGTAATAAATTTTTGTAATTGCAAAAGACTTCATGGATCCATTAATTATTATATAAACAAATATACAGAGTCCATGAAATATTTTTTCAATTTCAAAATTTATTGCAAAAGCAAATGAAAAAACTGATAATTGAAAATTATTAAATAATGAACGCCACGTCAAATAACTGATAATTGTGCATGATAAGACTAATAAATGATGATGCTCGTAATAATAACTGACATTTGTACATGATAAAATTAATAAATGACGATACTCGTTAAGATAATACACGAAATAATAACTGATCATTATACATGACATGTGTATTTGCAATTTTAAAAATTTATTACAAAAACAAATGAAAAAGCTGATAATTGAAAATCATTTCAAAATTGCACATATAAGTTTTATTTGCAATTATTTAGTATTAATATAATTTAATTTAAAACTATTGATGAACAAAGATTATTGGGAACTATTGATTGTACAAAGTACAGAAAGAGAGTACACATTTTTTTTATTATTATTTTTGTAAATTCCTGAACTCATCAATAGTGCCGTCAGCGACTTTATGCTTAGTTCGATTTACGATATTTTTATCATAATTGCGGATCAATAGATATCACTTCTTCGAATTCTTTTTATAGGAATATTGTAAAGATATAAAGTATTGAATAAAGGCATCGCATTCATTAACGAAGAACTACAAAGAGCATGACAAGCAATCGAGTACCACACCATCGTGCAACTCATGGTTCACATATCGATATACATAAAATTAAATGAAGCAGACAACATCGGCCATGCGAGAATCTTAGTGTCGTTAATTTGACTTAAATGCAAGAATATTTTTGTACCTCAATATAACTTCTGCATCAAATGTAGAAAGGCTGCATTGTATGAATTGTAGGAAATACTTTGCATGAAATGCAGGCTAGCCACGTTGCATCAAAGTTGGAAACGCTCCACAGTTATATGCAGTTGATACATTGCTTTGTCTCAGATGCACTATGGTTATTTACAGTCTACATTGCTTCAATAATCGAAGTTCTTATATCGCATCCTCAAAATTATAAACGAAAACACTAGCGATTTAATCTGCAATTTCTCACCTTCCAGCTCAAACGAACAGAAGGAATTTCTGGCATATAGGATTAACAGGCATATTCCCTACGAAGAAACCATGGTTTTTCGGTTTGGATTCACTCATTGAGTTAAGAAGCCGAAGTTTGGACTTGCTCTGAAGCAAACTACACTGTCTATCCGAGACTCTATCGTATTTTTAATTTGACTCAAATGCGATAAATAATGCATTTTTTGTACCTCAAATAACTTCTGTATTTAATGACACCTGTATCTTAATATATTTTTTGAAATTTGTCTTATTCTGTCAGTAGTCAAAAGAAGCGATTTATATCTGAAGTCTGACAAGTCTTTGATACAGAATATCTTGGCTATGAAGCATAGAATCTCGACTGCTGGTTAGCTGCCCCGGCCTAGTTATCAATTCCCCTACCTGGAAAGCCATTTATTATGAGCAGCCACCCTATTAAAAGGTGAGCATTTCCCCGAGATGGATAGACGTGAGCCGCTGACAGATGGAGCTTCCTGCAGTACAGTCCCAGACATCGGCGCTCCATCAAGTCCCGCTGCATGCATGCACGCAAAGTGGGACTATTTATCTTGAGCGCTCAATCATTAACTCAATAACAGATCCCAAATAAATCATTTGGGGAAGTGGGGACGAAATAATAAATCGGGAGTTCTCTCTCTAGCTTTAAAATTGTGTGATTAAATGATTTAGTGACTTAAAAGCGCCATAAATTGTTTTGCTATTTCAATTGTTGATCACTATGTATTGTTGTTCTTGCATTAGAATCAATACGTTATCATAACCTTTTATCGTACCAGTCGATTATTTTTATACTTATTAATTTTTCTTATTAATTTTCGATCACATTTTGCTCCATTCTACAACTTAATGCATGTTACACTAAAATCTCTGATCGTATAAAGTAGCTAATGTTTCTATAATTATGTATTGCAGATTTTAAACTATAGAGTATTTTTATTTCCAAACTAATATGTATTTTTATTCTAAAATGTTTTATATATTCTCATAGTAAAATGTATTGTGTATTGTTATTTTACATTTATTATGTATTGTTATTACATCTTTTTCAATTCTACAAAATACACATTACATACATCTGCGCTGCTCGTATAAAAAAATTGCTGTTTCTATAATTTTAAATTGCTATTAATATAATATGTATTGTTATTTTAAATGTAAAATTTATCATTATTGTGAAATTATTATTTCTTGTTGTAAAATGTGTCACATATCGTTATTATAATATATATTGTCTATCGTTATTATAATATGTATGTATCGTTAATGTAATATGTAATATGTATCGTTAATGCAAAATGTATTGTTAGTGCCAAAGGTTAAATGAACATCTTTCTTTACACATGTACAGTATGCAAACATTTACTTAGAACGTAAACCTTTTAAATTTCAATTCAGCCTTTTCAAAAATTAAAGAAAGATTTCTCAAGCTGTTTATTCCACACTTCTACTTAAAAAAAAAAGAACTCTCGGGTTTATTTGTAAACATTTAGATCTTCTTTAATTACTTTAGAAGTAAAAGCAGGGAAAGAAGCGAAAAATATGGGGAAACCTTACTCTTTTCTCCCCTAATAAACGTCGCTCTTTTCACAGTGAATTACTGTAAAGTGCAAAGCAAAAAAATAAATATTTTCTACACACGAGGATTTCGAACGGATTTTCGTGTTCGAATAGTTAAAAAAAAAAAAAAGAACATTTTCGAATGTGTTATCTTGAATCTGTACCAGATTTAAAGAGATTACTTTGCATAAATTGAAATAATGAGATGGCAACTCTGTTCACGGCTTGAAAATATTGAAAATAAAAATGTAGATTAAAGTGTTCGTGAGAGCGGAGAACCATTCCTTGTGTTTTTTATCTAATTAACGAAAATAGTGTTGAAAGGCACGTTAATGAAACATTACGTGATTCGATATTACATTTTGTTAACTATTTAAACATGGATAAAATAGCTTATTTAATATTTTTAAATAACTACAGAAACTTTTTATTTTATAAAGTTATTATTAATTTAATATATATATTATTTATTTATTTATTTTAAAAATCATATTAATTTCTTTCATATTAATTATTTATTATTGCTTTGTGGGTCTGAATGGGGACCGAGTGTCTAGAGCCCTGGCGCTCGGTGCCTCAGATGTCGGGTTCGAGTCCCGGCAGTGCCATGGATGTTTGTAGTGGTTCAGAATCCACTTTAAAACTGTAGGTCCCGGTGTAGTGCGGTTTGCTTTCCTATTTCAGTTGTTGAATAGTTATTTTATAGTAAAAATCTGTTATATCATTAGAGATTTAATAATAAGTATATTGCAATTAAATGGATAAATGGATTTCATGGATCCATTAATTAGTACATTAATAAATATACAAGGTATCCATGAAGACTGTTTGCAATTTAAAAAAAATTATTACAAAAGCAAATGAAAAAACAGATAATTGAAAATTATTACACAATAAGACGTTTCGCTATAATAACTGATAGTTGTGCATGATAAGACTGATAAATGATGAGACACGAAATAATAAATGATAATTTTACATGTAAATGACTTTGCAATTTCAAAAATTTATTACAAAAACAAAGGAAAAAAATTAATTATTAAATTGTATTTCAAAATGAGGCGTATAAATGCTTTTTGATCTCATTTAATTTTAATATAATTTAGTTTAATGCATCTGTACATGGGAACTATTAATTGTATTTCAAAATGGCATTCCTTTTCTTGTCTACAAATGTCTGCCATTATCAATAATGCCATCTGCTCCTCATTTATCTTGCGCTTTGTTCGATATATGATATTTTTAGCATAGTGTTGGATCACTATCTTCGAATTATTAATTATCTTCGATTATGTTAAGCATATAATGTATTGAATAAGGCACTTGATTAATATAAAGTAAATGATCACTAATGGCATTCTCTTCATTAACGAGATCATGGCAAGAAATCGAGTATCATCGTGCAATTAATGGTGCCCATATAGAGATAATTAAAATTAAATGAGGTCCAAAACACTTATTATGCGTCTAATTTTCTAATAATTTTTAAATTATCATTTTTTCATTTGTTTTTGTAATAAATTTTTTAAATTGCAAAGACATCTTCATGGACTTCCTGCATATATATTGGTATACTAAACAATGAGTCCACAAGGTCTGTTTTAATTACAAAACATTATTACAAAAACAAAGGAAAAACATATGTGCACCACCGGTGCCCATATAGAGACACATAAAATAATTGAAAATAAGATGCAAAATAACTTAAATAAATTTAATATGATATATATATATATATATATATATATATATATATGTATTATGTGTTATTAGAGTAAAAGTTTAAATGAACCTCTTTCTTTACACATGTATGGTATGCAAATATTCACTTCAAACGTAAACCTTTTAAGCTTCTGGATTTAGCCTTTTCAAAAATGAGAGATTTCACAAGCTGTTTATTGTACTCTTTTTACTTAAAAGAGAACTCTCGGGTTTATTTGTAAACATTTATCTGTTCTTTAATTACTTTAGAAGTAAAAACTGCAAGAAGCGAGAAAGAGGGGGAAGACCTTTCTTCTTTCTGCCCTAATAATCGTCGCTCTTTTGCAGTGAATCACTGTAAAGTGCAAAGCGAAAAATAAATATTTTCAAAACACGAGGATTTCGAACGGATTTTTGTGTTTGAATGAAAAAAAAAGAAGAACATTTTCGAATGTGTTATCTTGAATTTGTATCAGATTTAAAGAGATTACTTGCATACATTGAAATAAGGAGATGGCAACTCTGTTGATGGCTTAAAAAAATTGAAAATAAAAATGCAGATCGAAGTGTTCGTGAGAGTGGAGAACCATTCCTAATGCTGTTCATCTAATTACGAAAATAGTGTCGAAATGCAGGTTAATGAAATGCTACGTGATTAGATATTTTGATATTACATTTCATAACATTAATAAAGTAGTTTATTTAATTCGTAAATACCAAATTTTATTGTATAAAGTCATTATTTATTTAACATATACATACATATGAGTTTTAGCATAAAAAAAATTATATATATATATATATATATATTTTTGTATTGTAAAATGTAAATGGAATGTAAAATGTATAATTTGTTATACTAAAATTATTATTTCTTTCTCCGTTTTGCAACTTAATGTCCATTACAATATTCTCTTAGGAGGTATATAGTAGTTATTGTTTCTGTAATTATGAATTGTTATTGTAAAATGTTAATAATTTGTTATATTAAAATTTTTATGTATTGTTATTAAATCTTTTTCTATTCTGCAACATAAGGCGCATTACACTAATCTCTCTGGCTGTACGAAGTAATTGCAGTTTCTATAATTAGAATTGTTATTTTAAAATTATTTTATATTGTTATTGTAAAATGTATAATGTATTGCCATTTTATATTTATTATGCATTGTTATATCTTTCTTCATTCTGCAAAATAACATTGCATTAATCTCTCTGGCAGTACGAAGTAATTGAAGTATCTATAATTATGAATTGTTATTTTAAAATTATTTTATATTGTTATTATAAAATTTATAATGTATTGTTTTTTTTTTAAATGCATCATGTACGATTTTTATCATATGTATTATGTATCGCTATTGTAAAATGTATTGTTAGTGTAAAAATGAAATGAACATATTTCTTTACGCATGTATAGTATGCAAACATGTGTAATGGTAAAGTAAGTAATTAAGTAAAAAGTAAGAAAGTAATGTAATAAAAAAAAGTAAGTAAGTTCTTTAAACGGTACAGTATGCACACATTTACTTGGAATGTAATCTTTTTAAACTTCGATTTAGCCTTTTCAAAATTAAAGAGAGATTTCTCAAGCTGTTTGTTCTACACATTTACTTGAAAGAGAACTATCAGGTTTATTTCTAAACATTTATCTCTTCTTTAATTACTCTAGAAGTAAAAACGGGGAAAGAAGTGAAAAACTAAAAGAAGGGGGAAACCTTTCTCCCCTAATAATCGTCGCTCTTTTTACAGCGAATTACTGTAAAGTGCAAACCGAAAAATAAGTATTTTCAACACACACGAGGATTTGAATGGATTTTCGTGTACGAATAGTTGAAAAAAAGAACGTTTTTGAATGCGTTACCTTGAATTTGTACGAGATTTAAAGAGATTACTTGCATAAATTGGAATAACGAGATGGCAACTCTGTTCAGGGCTTAAAAATATTGAAAATAAAAATGCAGATAGAAGAGTTTGTAAGAGGAGAGATCCATTTCTACTGTTGTTTATCTAATTACGAAAATAGTGCAGAAATGCAGGTTAAAGAAATGTTACGTGATTAGCTATTTTGACATTACATTTAGTTAATTATATACATAAATAAAGTAATTTACTTTAATGTTTTGCAAATAATTACAGAAAATGTATACTACATAACTACTATTTTTGTTGTATTAAGTTCTTATTAATTATATATAAACTCATGTTTGTGAAAATTGTAACACCATGAAGGACTTACGTGAGTGAGCTGAAATTTTCTGGAAATGCAAATTAGAGCATGATATGCAAATGATTAGAATTTCAAATCCATAGCGCATGCGTATGCTGAGCAGCACCCTATGAACGGCTGATGGATCCGAATAAATAGACGGCTGTAGCGAGGCGTGTATGGTTATCTGCTAGTGGTAAACGTTAGCTCAATCGTTACTTATGCCTCTTCGATGAAAGAGAGCGAGATTTGAACAACTTACAGAGTTTGAACGGGGGAGAATCATCGGCCTTCGTGAAGCTGGATTGTCTTATCGTGCAGTAGCCGCTCGTGTGCAGCGTAACAGCAGCACTGTGATGCCTCTTTGGAAGCAGTGGACGGACGAGTGTCGGACAACTCGGAAATCCGGGAGTGGACCCCGAAATGTGACGTCAGCTCGCGATGATAGACACCTGGTCCGCATGGCGCTGACGGACCGTACAGCTTCCTCTAGACAATTGGCAGCACAGTGGTCAATAGCTACAGGTGTTTCATTGTGTGCTTCATCAATTCGTAGACGTCTGCTGCAGCGTGGACTGCGCGCAAGGAGTCCTTTATACAGGATCTCTCCTGTTGCTTCTGCAGACGAACAGACGAGACGAACTCGAACTTGACGACGTGCGCATACAAACAATATGGAATGCTTTTCCTCAGGCAGACATTCAAAATTTGTTTGACTCCATGCCACGTCGTGTAGCAGCCCTTATTGCGGCGCGTGGTGGCTACACAAAATACTGATTCCGATCTCTTGTTATTGTTTGTTTGCTTTGAACATTTAATCATTTATTTGTACCACTACCACTCAACTCTGTATTAAATTTCATTCAATTATGACGATTCCTTCGTGGTGTTGCAATTTTCACAAATATGAGTTTATATGAATATATTTATTGTTTATTTATTTTAAAAACTCATATAACTTTATTGTTGCTTTGTATGCCAGTTGTATAATTATTTTACATATAAAACCTCTAAGTTTAGTGCTTATCAATCAAGAAACAATTTTTAACTTATTGGAACGTGTCTGATAAAATAGTGAATTCGGTAGCATTTTTATTTATTTATTTGTTTGTTGTAATTTTATTTTTTTAATTCTAGAGTATCACTCTTAAAATTCTTGTACAAGTAAACAGAACTTTCGAAGTTAAAATGCAGTAAATATTTTGTTCTTTTCGAATGTATTTGCTATTGTTTTCGAATGCATCTGCTGTTGTTTACGAATTCACAAGTTGTTGTTTTCAAATGCATTTTCGAACGTCTATGTGGTTCTTTTCAAATGCATGTAGTGTCCGTTTAGAATGTATTTGTTGCTTTTACGAATGCACAAGTTGTTGTTTTCGAATGTATTTTCGAACGTCTATGTAGTTCTTTTTCGAATGCATGTAGTGTCCGTTTAGAATGTATTTGTTGCTTTTTACGAATGCATAAGTTGTTGTTTTCGAATGCATTTTCGAACGTCTATGTAGTTCTTTTCGAATGCATGTAGTGTCCGTTTAGAATGTATTTGTTGCTTTTTACGAATGCACAAGTTGTTGTTTTCGAATGCATTTTCGAACGTCTATGTAGTTCTTTTCGAATGCATGTAGTGTCCGTTTAGAATGTATTTGTTGCTTTTTACGAATGCACAGGTTGTTGTTTTCGAATGTATTTTCGAAATCTTTTGTAACTTTTTTCAAATGTATATGGTTATCTTTTCGAAAGCATTTGCTGATTTCTAAGAATGCTTTTTCGAACGCATATAAGGATCGTTTCGAATGCATATGGGGCTATTTAAAACGCATTTGTTGTTGTTTTCGAATGCATTTTCGAACACCTATGTGCATAGTTTTCGAATGCATATGAATGTATTTTAAAATACATTTGATACTATTTACGAATGTATTTGTTGTTGTATACAAATGCCCATGTTGTTTTCAAATCTACAAATGTTTTTTTTTCGAATGCATATGTTGCTGTTTTAGAATATATGTGATGCTGTTCTTGAAAAAATATTGCTGTTTTTTAATGCATTTCATGTGAGACACTTTACGAACATTATCTTCATAAAATCACCGTTGGCTATCGTTCCTGAACATCAAATACAATCATTAACATTAAAAAAACCCAAAAATACACTAGAGATATACTAGACTATTTTCGAAAATTAACTTCAAACCTTTTTACATCCATTTTTATTTAAGACATATTTTCAAGTAATAAAATCATCGGTTATTATTTCATAGATTTTACCCATAAATTCCATAAATTTTATCATCAACTTTAATGTGAGTTAACAAAAGTTCAGATTTCTGTTACAATGATTTTTTTGAATAAAAGCATGCATAGTGCGCATTTTATTCTCAAAAGAATCAATGCAACTCAAATTTTAAGGTTCATATAATAAACCATTGAAATATCGCATACGTTTTCTGTATATGCCTATCAGCAATACAGATTGTTATATGTAATTATCGAAGCAGTAACACACCAATTTCATCAGCAAGAACAATAAAATCCATTGTCAATTTTTTAATAGCTACCCAAATGAAAAATTTCCGTCACTTAACTTGTTCGCAGACACCTAATTAGAAGGGAAACACACAAACGAAAGAAAAGAAACCAAAGTTTCCAAACACCCCATTTTAAGAAGAGGAAAACATTATTTTCCTTTCTAATTGTCCCACTTAACAAGTGTTTACAAAACAACAAACACATTTCCTTCCAATTGCGAATCTGCAGACCGTGCTTTTAATTCGCGGAACGATATCTAATTCGTTTCGTAAATTGCCGTTCACACTTATCGTGAGCTTTCATTGGATATGTGCTAAAATAAAAGAAATTAGATGCGTAAATTCAGAGGCGTAAGACATGCAAAAATGGAAACGTTGAAAGGAAGGCAAATACAAGTACACTTAAAAGATTGTTACGTAAAAGTAATTGCACTGATTAAGTAGTGCTATTTCTCACCAATTAAGTAAATCGTTCTTATTTTGGGATTCAAAATGTTTTGGTTTTAAATATAGAAGTTCACAAAAGTATACATATTAGTTACCAATTTACCCAAAACTAAGAAAATTACATATTTTGAAGCATGCAAAATGGAAACGTCTTGAACCGTTGAAAGGAAAGGAAATAAAAATATGTTTAAAGGTTTGTTACGCAAAAAGTAATTGCACTGATTAAGTAGTGCAATTCCTCACCAATTAAGTAAATCGTTCTTATTTTGGGCTTCAGGATGTTTTGGTTTTAAATATAGAAGTTCACAAAAGTATTCAGATTAGTTACCAATTTACCCAAAACTAAGAAAATGTGCATATTTTGTTGATTTTTTTTGAAACAGTGATAATCAAAATGTAAAGATAATACTTCCAAAAACGATCTAGAATCGTTAATGTGTTGTTGTTTTCTAATGCATTTCCATGTGAGAAACTTTACATACAACTTCAATAAATTGCCGTTTGTTATAGTTTCTGAACATAAAATATAATTATTAACCTTTGAAATAAACCTCTAAAACATAAAAGAATCGCTTTTTAAGATTTTAGTTCAATTTAATTTGTGACATTTGACTTAAAGCCGTTTTGCATAGACACAATTTAATCTATGCCATGTTTTCAATTAATAAAAACATCGGTTATTATTTCATCAATAAAAATAATACATAAAATATATGAGCGACTTCAATGTAAATTAACAAAAGTTCAGATATTTTTTTTTTTTATTTACAATAATTTTTTTTTTTACAATAAAAGTATGCATGATGTGTATTTAATTCTCAAAAGAATCAGTTCAACAAAAGTGTTTTATAAAATTCACATAATAAACCATTGAAATATCGCATTCATTTTCTGCATATGGCTATAGGGCAATACAGATTGTTATGTACAATCCTCAAAGTAATAACGCACCAATTACATCAACAAGAGCAATAAAATCCATCTGTTTTTTGATCGCATTCCAAATTAAAATTTTCCGTCACTTTAGCTTGTTCGCAGACACCTAATTAGAAGGGAAACACACAAACGAAGAAAAGAAAGCAGAAGTTTCGAAACACCCCATTTTAGAGGAAAACATTCTTTTCCTTTCTAATTGTCCCACTTAACAAGTGTTTACAAAACAGCAAACAATTTCCCTGCCAGTTGCGAATCTTCAGACCGTGCTTTAATTCGCGGAACGGTATCTAATTCGTTTCGTAAATTGCCGTTCGCACTTAGCATGAGCTTTCAACGGATGTGTGAGAAATAAAAGAAATTAGATGCGTAAATTCGGAAGGCGTAAGACATGCAAAATGGAAACATTGAACGGAATTTAAATAAAAAGATTGTTACACAAATGTAATTGCACTGATTAAGTAGTGCTATTTCCCACCAATTAAGTAAATCGTTCTTAATTTGGGCATCAGAATGTTTTGGTTTTAAATATAGAAGTTCACAAAAGTATAGAGATTAGTTACCAATTTACCCAAAACTAAGAAAATTTGCATATTTTGTTGAATTTTTCGAGAAGTGATAATCAAAATGTAAGGCTAATGCTTCCAAACAAAGATCTAAAATCTCTAGTGTGTTGTTGTTTTCTAATGCATTTCCATGTGAGAAACGTTACATACATCTTCATAAAATCGCCGTCTGTTATAGTTTCTGAACATGAAATATAACCATTAACCTTGAAATAGTAAGAAATAACACTAAAACATAAGAGATAATCGTCTTATTAAGATTTTAGTTAAATTTACTTTTCGACAATTGACTTAAAGGCATTTTGCACAGATTCAATTTAATATATGGCAATTTAATTTATTATTATAATTTATTTTTTTATTATATTTCAATTAATAAAAACATCGATTATTATTTCATGAATAAAACTCATACATAAAATGAATCAGCAACTTCAATGTGAATTAATAAAAATTCAGACATTTTTTACAATGCATTTCCTGTGAAAAGCAGACAAGGTCTTTATTTTATTCTCCAAAGAATCAATGCCACAAAAATGTTAAGAATTCATATAATAAACCAATGAAATATCGCAAGTTTTCTGCATAGGCCTATATGGCAATACAGATTGTTATGTGCAATTCTCGAAGCTGTAACGCATCAATTAACTCAGCCAAGAGCTATAAAATCCATCTATTTTTTAATCGTATCCCAAATTAAAAATTTCCATCACTTTAGCTTGTTCGCAGACACCTAATTAGAAGGGAAACACGCAAACGAAGAAAAAAAGAAAACAGAAGTTTCCAAACACCCCATTTTAAGAAGAGGAAAACCTCCTTTTCCTTTCTAATTGTCCTACTTAACAAGTGTTTACAAAACAGCAACCAATTTCCTTGCCAGTTGCGAATCATCAGACCTTGCTTTAATTCGCGGAACGATATCTAATTCGTTTCGTAAATTGGCGTTCGCACTTAGCATGAGCTTTCAACGGATATGTGCGAAATAAAAGAAATTAGATGCGTAAATTCGGATGGCGTAAGAGATGCAAAATGGAAACGTTGAAAGGAAGGCAAATAAAAGTGTGTAAAAGTATTGTTACGCAAAAGTAATTGCACTGATTAAGCATGGTAATTTCTCACCAATTAAGTAAATCGTTCTTATTTTGGGCTTTAGAATGTTTTGATTTCAAATATGAAGGTACCGATTTTTGCATTGTATACATTGGTGCTCAAAACTAAGAAAATTTGCTTATTTTTCCGATTTTTTTTCAAAAACAATAATGTTATTGTAATGCAGCTGGCAATACAGGGACAGTTAATCTTTAAGCCAAAAGCAAGGGCTGCACCGCTGTTACTCATTTAGGGTTGCGTGTAGCTTGAAGATATGCTACGGACAAGAGTAACACTACCTCCACAACGCTCTACGATTGTATTTGATCGAAACCTACGATTTAAAGTGGATTCCGAATGACTATAAACATCCATGGCACCTCCGTGACTCGAACCGAAACCTGTGGTACCGAACGCCAGCCACTCGACCATCAGGCCCCCTAGAAATGCAATAATCCAAATTACTGTGACCTATCAAATGTAATACTAACGTTTCCAAACAAAGTTTCAAAATCTCTAATGTAGGTTTGTACACACAGGGAAGGTACACATAGAGTAACAACTTTACAATCTCCATATAAAAATTTCCACTATTTTTTCATTCAGACTTTGACTAAATTTGTGATATTTTGAGCTTCAGAATGTTTTGGTTTTAAATACAGATGTTTTGATTTTAGGTATTGATTTTTGCATTGTCTAAACTAAAAATTGCACAAAACTAAAAAAAAAAAAGTTGCATATTTTGTCAATTTTTTTCTGATAGTAATAATAAAACTATAGGACTAATGCTTCCAAACAAAGATTAAAATTTATGATGCTATTTACACATAGAGGAAATATATAGTGTAACAGCTTTCAACCACCATATGAAAAATTTTCCAGAAACTTTGACTAAACATGTGACGTCCCCCCTTCCTTCTGAATCACATGTATGTCAATTTTTGTAAACTAAGAGACTTTTTTATATTCTATATTTAAGTTTTAAAAACAGAAATTTGACTTAAGTCTTAAAATTCTGTGCTTCTTAACTAACAAAAAACAATTTTATTTTATTTTTGTATTTTATATATAAATGTAAAGAGATATATCTACGAAATAAGTTAGTTTTCCTAATTTTTAGACATTCATTTGTAGGATTAAGTAGTAGAACATTAATTGATGCATTTATTGAATAGAATTAATTCTTTTCATTACTCATTTAATGAGTGCTAATTACTTTGATTAGTATCTAAATAGGAACTATTTTGATGCATATATATTTTTCTAACTAATAAACAATAGGTACTAAGAAAATAACGATTGTTAACATATGCTGCTTCAGTTATTATTATTATTCTTAAATTTTTATAACTATTCTTAAAATTAGCCCATAAATTCAGTGCCACATATTTTTTAAACCTTTTAATAAAGCATGCTTTTCTAATTAAATTTATGATATTAATTATGTAAGTTATGTATTTCTTATCGTTATAATGAAGCCGTTTTGAAATACATTTAATGTATCTTAAACTGATTAAAAATGTATTTAAATATATGAATTTACATTAGATAAGTAATTTGTAAAATATTTCATCATAAAAATTTTCTTTGAAAAGTGTCATTAACATACTCAGATTTTGGTCTCAATAAATATCGTAATTGTAATAAAGAAGTCTGCAGCGATCGAAAGGCATTAAATACAGTTTTATGAGGCGCTTTCCAGGTTGCGTTATTTACATATAAATATATTAGCGAAACTATAAATTAGAATACAAGCTGTTACAATGAACCCTGTCTGACAAATCGTTGTAAGTTTTAAGTAACGTATGTTATTGTACTATGAATTTTTATTAGCAAGAAATCGGTTTTCTTTTTGTAGCAGATGTTAAATATGTAAATAATTATTTTTCTTTTTAACTGGCAAATTTATATTATATATTTTTTTAATTTTATAGTGTTTATTTAATTTTGTATGTGTTAAAAAATTATTCTGTTTTATAGCAGTACTCAAACACTTTACTGCAATAAAATATTAAAACACTTGGCGACAAATTTAGCTGTGTTAAAGAAATAGTTTCAATTTTTTTGCAATATTTCGAACCTTAATTTCAATTATCAGGATGTTGTTCATCATTTAATGTTTTCAAATTGAGGGCAATTTGTCATCATATTATTCATCACTAGAAAGAAAGATATATAGCAGATTCAGCATTATCGAGCATTTAGAACTAATTGACTGATTAGTTGACTTTTGGCTAATTGTTGATTAGTTGACTGATTTTATTGACTCACCCATATTGACACTACAATTTTAAACATAACAGGGATCATAATGATTTTACACTCTTCTCTCCAACTCAAAGAGTTTGACGAAACTTTCCAGCCTACAAATTTATCATAACATCCAGACAAAAATTATTTTGATAAGGCTTTTGTGTTTTGGTTGTTCGAACATAACCCTTCGAATTTGTAAATCCGAAGAGCTGTCAACAAGATTGCTCCAGACAATCCTTAGAAAGTTACCCATAATATAACATGCTGCAATTTTTGAGGTTATCAATAGCATAACACTCCATTTATGGAGGTTACTCATAGCATAATATGTTGCACCTTCAGGAAATCCCATAACATAGTACGTTACATTTTCAGGAGTTTACGCTTAACATAACATGCTACAATTTCAGGAGATTACACATAAAATAACATGGTAAATATTTAGCAGGTTACTCATAACATAACATGTTACGTTTTCAATTTACTCATAAGAGAATATATTACATTATTAGAAGTATCAATAGCATAAAGCTTGATTTTAAGGAGATAATCCATTGCATAACATATTACATTTTGAAGAGGTTATCCGTAACATAACATGCTAAATCTTTAGAAGAATACCCTTAACACAGCATGTTACATTTTCATGAGTTAACCATGACCTAATATATTACATTTTCCGGAGGTTACCCATAACATAATATGATACACTTTGGGAGAATACCGTAACGTGTTAGAATTTCAGAAGGTTACCATCACATAACATGTTACGTTTTCAGGTTACCCATAACAGAACATATTATATTTTATGAGAAATATCAGGAGGTTACTCATAACATAACATATTACATTTTCAGAAGGTTACCCATAACATAATGTTACATTATCAGGAAGTTAGAGCTAACATAATAAGTTACAATTTCAGGAAATTACAAGTAACATAATAAAATGTTGTATTTTCAAGAGGTTACTCATTACATAACATGTTACATTTTTAGGAGAGATTACCATAATATGTTTCACTTTAAGTCAGTAACGTGTTACTAAGTACTTAGTCACCCAAAGAAATACATATTCCAAGCGATCTATCGGCACTGTTATAAAAATATTCCCATTCAATTCATACGTGTCCTTTTCTCACTTAGCTCCATGGAAACGTGATGTTATCCCAAGAAAATGAAAAAAAATCCAGCTCAGTTTTTCTCTCCTTTTTTTACACCATTTCAACTCCCTTTCGGATCGAACACAGCCAAGATGCCGCTGATTGATACAACTGAATGTTTCCAGGATGGAAAAAGTACTTTATTTCATTTTCAGGAAGTATTTTTTTTTTATTTTCTCGGAAGGTGTAATATGTTTTTGCTGTCCAGTAATAAATGGAACTATGAATCAAGGTGCGAAAGAACTGACGAAATGGCACGAAGATAGTGTTAGGGTGTCAATCCTGATATATTTCACGGAGAGATGCTTGTTATTCAAGCTATTTACCATGACTTCTTTCTTTTTTTTTTTCTGTGTTGACTTAAAGGAGAGTATTGCGGCAAACTTTCGTTATAAATCCCGAGATCTAATTTCGATTTCTGTTAAAGCTATTGGGTTGAGCAGGTTTTGAAAAATATGTATATATCTAGAATTCATGAAATATATTTATATATTTCAAGCGGAAAAAGAAAGAAAGGTTTGGAAACAAAAAACTGAATTTTTGATACAGAATGAGCCGTTGCAAAACATATTACATTTTCAGGAAGTTACCGTAACATTGTAATATTTTCAGGTTACCCATAACAAAGCAGCTGATAAGCAGCATAATGTTTGTTTTTCAGAAGGTTACCCTAACACAGCATATTACATTTTTTTAAAGTTATCCGAAACATGACATGTATCTTCAGGAGAATAACCATAACAGAATACTGTATTTTTAGGGAAGTTATCCGCAACATGTTAAATCTTCAGGTGAGTATCCATAACATGTTACGTGTTCAGGAGTTTATCCGTATTCTAACATATCTTCAGGATAAATGGGTTATCTGGTTAATATGGGTGGCACGGGTAATCACCTGAACATATAACCCCATAAAACAACACTACATTTTCAGGAAATTATCCAATATATAACAAGTTACATTTTCTGGAAGTTGCACGTAACGTTACATTTTTCGGAAATTACCCGTAACATGTTGCATTTTCAAGAGATTACCCGTAACATGTTGCATTTTCAAGAGATTACCCGTAACAGGTTGCATTTTCAAGAGATTACCCGTAACATGTTATATTTTCAGTAGGTTACCCATAACATAACTCGTTACATTTTCAAGGAGTGGTACATTAAATAATATGTTAACATGTTATTTAATGGACAACATGTTATCCATAATATGTTTCATCTTAAGTCAGCCGTGTGTTACTAAGTCCGCTAAACAAATTCAAATTCTAAAAGATCTATCGATACTTAGTTCATATACTTCGGTTTTCACATAAAAAATATTCTGTTTCAATTCATACGTGTCCTTTTCTCACTTAGGTCCATGGAAACGTGATGTTATCCCAAGAAAAATGAGAAAAATCCAGCTCAGTTTTTCTATCACTTTTTTTACGCCACTTCCCCTAACTCCCTTTCGGATCGAACACAGCCTAGAAGCCTCTGATTGATACAACTGAATGCTTCCAGGATGGAAAAAGTACTTCATTTCATTTTCAGGAAGTATTTTTTTTTCGGAAGACGTAATATGTTTCTGCTGTCCAGTAATAAATGGAACTATGAATCAAGGTGCGAAAGAACTGACGAAATGGCGCGGCGATAGTGTTAGGGTGTCAATTCCGATATATTTCACGGAGGGATGCTTTTTATTCAAGCTATTTACTATGACTTCGCTTCTTTTCTTTTTTGTATCGACTTAAAGGAGAGTATTGGGGCAAAGTTTCGTTATAAATCACGGGATCTAATTTCGGCTTCGGTTAAAGTTTGTGGGTTCGGCAGGTTTTGGAAAAAAAGAATGCATATATATCACGAATTTATGGAATAATTTTATGTATTTCAAATAGAAAAAAAAAAACAGGATAAGAGTTTTGGAAACAAAAAAAAAACTGAATTTGTGATACAGAAGGAGCCGTTGCATAACATGTTACATTTCTAAAGAGGTTCACCATGGCATAACATGTTACACTTCTAAAGAGGCTAACCATAGCATAACATGTTACATTTTCAGGAGGTCACCATAATATTGTTATGTTTTTATGTTTTAAGAGGTTATCAGTAGTATAATGCTTGAGTTTCAGAAGGTTACACAAAACATAGCATATTACCTTTTCTGGAATTTATCTGTAACATAACATGTATCTTGAAAAGAGCACCCATAACAAAATGTTACATTTTTAGGAAGTTTTCCGTAACACCTTAAATTTTAGGTGATTATTCACAACATAGTAAATTACACTTTCAGGAAGTTATCTGTAACATAACATACCTTCAGGATATATGCATAATTACCCATAGCAGAACATTACATTTTCAGGGAAGTTATATGAAATATAATAAGTTATATTCTCTGGAAGTTGCACGTAACATAACATGCTACATTTCCAGCAGTTTATCCATAACATAACATGTTACATTTTCAAGGAGTTGTCTTTTAAATAACATATTACATTTTTAGGAGATTACCCATAATAAGTATCCCTTAAAGTCGGCAAAGTATTACTAAGTACTTAGTCAGCTAAAAATACATATTCCAAAAGATCTATCGATACCTGATACAAAAATATTCTCCTTCAGTTCATACGTGTCCTTTTCTCACTTAAGTTCATGGAGACGTGATGTTATCCCAAGAAAAGTGGGGGAAAAAATCCAGCTCAGTTTCTCTCTCTCTTTTTTTTTTTCGCCATTTCCCTAACTCCCTTTCGGATCGAACACAGCCAAGATGCCGCTGATTGATACAACTGAATGTTTCTAGGATGGAAAAAAACTTCATTTCATTTTCAGGAAGTATTTTTTTTTTATTTTCTCGGAAGGCGTAATATGTTTCTGCTGTCCAGTAATAAATGGAACTATGAATCAAGGTGCGAAAGAACTGACGAAATGGCACAGGGACAGTGTTAGGGTGTCAATTCCGATATATTTCACGGAGGGATGCTTTTTATTCAAGCTATTTACTATGACTTCTTTTCTCTTTTTTTCTATCGACTTAAAGGAAAGTATTGCGGCAAACTTTCGTTATAAATTTCGAGATCTAATTTCGGTTTCGGTCAAAGTCTGTGGATTAGGCAGGTTTTTGAAAAAAAAAAAAATGTATACATATCTAGAATTCATGAAATACTTTTTATGTATTTCAAGAAGAAAAAGAAAGCAGGACAAGAGATTTAGAAAGAAAACTCAATTTATTATACAGAATAAGATTTATTTGAAGTTATTTACTTATACACTAGTAATGTTTTCTACATTAACTATTTTTACTTGCATAATGCTATTCGTTTTATTACTCACTAGTATTGGTTTTCCATGAAAATACATATATTACATTTTGAGGCGGTTACTCTTAACATAACATGCTACATTTTCTGGAGATTACTCGTAACAACACGTTATATTTTCAGGTGGTTTACCCATAACTTAAAGTTGTTGCATTTCAGGAGGTCTCCTATAACATAAGTTAAATTTTTCAGAAGGCTATTCATTACATAACTTGTTACAGTTCTAGGATATTACCCATAATATGTTTCAATTTAAGTCATCAAAGAGTTACGTAGTAATTAGTCAGCATAACAAATACATATTCCAAAAGTTCTATCGACACTGACATAAAAAATATTCTCCCTCAATTCATACGTGTCCTTTTTCTCACTTAGATTCATGGAAACGTGATGTTACCCCTAGAAAAATGAGAAAAAATCCAGCTCAGTTTTTCTCTCCTTTTTTATTACGCCATTTCCCTAACTCCCCCTTTCGGATCGAACACAGCCAAGATGGCGCTGATTGATACAACCGAATGTTTATAGGATGGAAAAAGTACTTCATTTCATTTTCAGGAAGTATTTTTTTCTTTCATTTTCTCGGAAGGCGTAATGTGTTTTGCTGTCCAGTAATAAATGGAACTATGAATCAAGGTGCGAAAGAACTGACGAAATGGCACAGGGACAGTGTTAGGGTGTCAATCCCGATATATTTCATGGAGGTATGCTTTTATTCAAGCTATTTACTATGACTTCTTTTCTTTTTTTTCGTATCGACTTAAAGGAAAGTATTGCGGCAAACTTTCGTTATAAATCAGGAGGTCTAATTTCGGTTTCGGTTTAAGTTTGTGGTTTGGGTAGGTTTTTGGAAAAAATGTATATTATCTAAAATTCATGAAGATTTGGAAACAAAAAAATTGAATTTATGATATAGAATAAGATTTATGGACATTATTTACTCATTCACAACAGATTTTTTTTTCATTCTCTAATTTTTACTTACATAATAACTATTTTTTTATTACCCACTAATAGTGGTTTTATGTAAAACAATCTATTATTACATGTATAATACTATTTATTTCTCACCAATATTGGTTTTATTTAAAATATTTTTTCTAATTACTCACTAACAGGGTTTTTATATCAAAAAAACATATTTTGACTTACTTAATTCTATTTATTACTCACTAATAGGGTTTTATGTAAAATATCTATTTTTACATAAAATATTTATTTCTTATTATTAAAATTTCATCAAAATGGCCCAGCCGTTTAGGGAGGGAGTTCCAATACAAACACACAGAAGAATTATATCGATTAGCGCCACCTACCAGGTTCAATCGTGAACCTAAACCATTCAGGGGGCACACTCAAACGCACATAAGAAATTTCATAAAATCAGCCCATACGTTTTAGGAGAAGTTCAGTGACAAACACACGGACAGATGAACCGAGTTTAATGCCACCTACCAGGTCCATTTTTGTGAATATTTCCATCCAGGCACCCACTCAAAACACACACACAAAATTTCATCCAAATCGGCCCATCCGTTTAGGGAGGAGTTCAATGGCAAATATATGAACAGAATAAGTTACTTTTATATATATATATATATATATATATATAATTATACAACATTCTTAGACATTACTGTTGGTAAAGAATTCCGTGAAAAAATACAATGATCGAACGAACTATTACGTGTTCAGAGCAGTGTAAAATTTGATAGAGGCAATCCAGATGTGCTTTATGTCATCTTTTATTTACCTTGTCTGGAACAAAGGGTGAAGGGATACATCCCCGCCCCCCCACGCGAATTGATGAGGAAAATGGCAAAAAAATCGAAGACAAAATAAATATGTATTGATTTTTCCATTAGCTAAAATGATGGAATTCCGGAATCATTTCGAGAAGCACGTTTTTTAAACATTATGTAGCTAGTACACAGCATTTTTTGTGCAAAAAAATGGCTTCCAGTCCATCAGTAACAGCTGATTCAGTTGCTACAAGAATCTTTTAAAATAAATTCAGTAACATGTTTTATATGCTTAAAAAGATATGATTTTTGTAATTTAAGTGTTGGATTCAATTTAAGCCTATTGTTTTCAGTAAAGTAATATGTTTAATATAAAATATTACTAAACGTGAAATGGTCAATTTGTTGAAAGTGTAACACAAAACTATAGGGCATAAATTACTGATGCCTTTTTTTATTCTGTTGATATTTCAACATCAAAACCAATCAGGGTTTTAACGGAAATTTTGATTGGATCCATTTTTTTTGTATTGCTCTAATTTGATTTGCAAGAAAATAGTTAAATAGCTGTTGTTTTGTGACTAATTCTCAGTGTCATGCAGTGCGGGACGGATAATCCCATGAATAATCTACTCATTGAATGGAGGGAATGGGGCTGTTGTGACGGAGCACCCGTAGGTAGAAGTCACGCTTGGCTCCGTGACGCTCTTACAGTCATATGAGACTGGAACCTACGGCTTAAAGTGGATTCCAAACCACTATAAATTTCCATGCACCGTTGCGACTCAAAAATTATACTGTGGCAAGCGCCAGAGCACATAATATTATTATTTATGATATTTAACTTATTGTTTGTCGTTATAAGCCCGAAACATTAATCTGAGTTACATCAGTCTATCTACTTCACTGTTCATAAACGACAAATCTAATACTACAAAAACCAAGTACAACTAAGCAGATTCAACAAACTAACGACAAAAACAGAAAGTGATGTAGTATCGCTGTCAAACTTCTTTAGAGTATTGTGAATAATGTAGACGAAGTTATGCCACCGAAATTTCAGCGAATAGTCTCAGCTGTGTCTTCTATCCTCAGGAGCCTAAGAAAAGTGCATCCCTGACCACAAATGCATCTTTTTCATCTGTGGCATAGACCCGGAAGTTTTTGCTTTGGATCCGTCTCCCTTAATTCCGAAATACAAAGCTCTATGTCCCTTTAACAATAACATCTAAAGATTAAAAATTTAAATAGAATATAACCCGCCATACGAGACATTACTTCGTAAAGAAAATTACATACGAAAATTATCCATGTTACAATGATTGAACAACTATTATGTGTTGAAAGGCTGTAAGATAAAATGCTGAGCAGCATCTGGTGGCAAGTAACAATAAAGTGCTTTATGAACATATTTTAAATACTCGAACACCTATTACTGGAACAAAGGGTGAACGGTACGGAAGTTGACATACTGCAGCACCACCTGGTGGAGACTTTAAAACAATAGGATGAGGACAAGGGGGAAAACAAAAAATATTCACAAAATAAAACCGTTTGATTTTTCCCGTAGCTAAAATGATGGAATTCGGAATTATTTCGAGCATAAGAATTAAGCACGTTTTTCAAACATTAACGTAAACTTCTCAGGGGCTTCTTAATCACGCGTAAAAAAAGAAATGGTCCAGCCGTTTCCAGTCCATCAGTAACAAAGAAGAATTCAGTTGCTACAAAGAATCTTTTTCAAATCATCCATGTTTTATATGCTTAAAAGATAAAATTTTTGGAATTTAAGTGTTGGATTCAATTCACAAAGTATTGTTTTCAGTTAATGTATAACCTATACCATTCAGGGACACACTCAAACAACATAAGAAATTTGGTAAAAATCAGCCCAACGTTTGCTGAAAGTTGTGACAAACAAAACATATATCATAAATTAAGCCATGCAGGTTTTATTTTTGAATATATTTCCAGGCAAATTCAAACAATAAGGGGTTTTTGAAAATTTCACTTTGCTCAATTTTGTTTGAGTTTCAATGTAATTTTTATTTGAAAGAAAACACTTTAGATATATTATTTTATACTTATACTCATTCAGGACATTAGTGCTGGGAAGACATTCCGTGAGCAAAATACAGGGATCGAAGGAACTTTGTACGTGCACTCAGAGCAGTGTAAAATTTGACTTGGCTCCAGACGCTGCTTTATGTCATCTGAGACTTACCTACGGCTGGAAAAATAGATTACATCCACGCCCCTAACACCCCCACTCAAAATTATACAGCAAAGAAAAACAGAAGACAAAATAAATGATTATTGACTTTTTCCATTAGCTGAAATTTAAATTCCGGAATCATTTCGTTATAAGCACGTTTTTAAGCATTAATGTAGCTAGTACACAGCATTTTGGGTGCAAATGTATAGCAGTCTTCAGTCCATCAGTTAACAGCTGATTCATTTTGCTATCTGAATCAGCTTTTAATGTCATGAATCTTTATAAAATATATTGAGTAACTTGTTTTATATCTTAAAAGACATGATTTTGTAATGATTTGGATTCTTTTCAAACCTATTGTTTTCAGTATTATAATATAAATTGTTCTAAAGGTGAAATGGTAAATTAACTGAGAAGTGTAACACAAAAACAAATAAATTACGCATGATAATTTTATTTTTGTTGATATTTCAGTTAAAATTCAATAAGGGTATTTTTGTCAAATTTAGAGTCCATTTTGATTAATTAATATAATTATTTATTCGAATGAAATATTTAAGAATTGTTGTTTGTGACTAATCTCGCAGTATCCTGCAGTGCATCCCTGACATCCCATGAGTAATCTTTCTCATCTATGATGGAGGGAATAGTTTTTTGCTTTGGACCAGTCACCATTAGGTAGAAGTCACGCTCGGCTCCGTGACGCTCTTACAATCATCCAAAGACAGGGACCTACGGCTTAAAGTGGACTCCAAACCACTACAAATTCCATGGCACCATTGCGACATCGTGGAAAATTACATATGGCAAATATAGCCCCATGTTCCATAATATTATTATTTATGATATTTCGTAATATATTGTTTGTCATTATAAGCACCGGAAAGTATATAAGATGAGGTCCTACAGCACCAAATTGATTAATGAATACAGATTCAACATTAACCAGAGTCAAAAGAGAGATAGATCTACTTCACTGTTCATACTACTAAATAATGCCATAATACTACAAAACCAAATACAACTAATATCCAGATAATGCAACAAATCCCCAACAAAAAAAACCCGTTAGAAAGTGATGTAGTATCGTTGTCAAACTTATTTAGAGGACAAAATAATGTAAGAAGAAGTGAGTGTCACCTACCGAAATTTCAACGAATGGCCTCAGGGGGTCTTCTATCCTTTTTCAGGAAAACAAAAAGTGAATCCCTGACCACAAATGCATCTTTGTCATCTGTGACGAAGACCCGAAGTCTTTGAACCGTTCAGGAAAACTTCAGCTGTGACACTTTAACAATAACGTCCAGAAAATTAAATAAATAAATATATGTATATTCAGCATTCAAACATTACTGCTAGTAAAGAATTCCACGAAAAAAAATACAATGATTGAACGAACTATTATGTGTTCAAAGCTGTGTAAAATTTGATAGAGGCAATCCAGATGTGCTTTATGTCATCTTTTATTTACCTTGTCTGTAACAAAGGGTGAAATGATACATTTCCCCCATGCAATTGATGAGGACAGTGAAAAACAGTAGAAAAAAAATGGAAGATAAAATAAATATGTATTGATTTTTCCATTAGTTAAAATGATGGTATTCCGAAATCCTTTCGAGAAGCACGTTTTTAAAATTAATGTGCGAGTACACAGCATATTTTGGTGCAAAAAGAATGTCTTCCAGTCCATCAATAACAGCTGATTCAGTTGCTACAAGGATATTTTTCGAATAACATATTTTATATGCTTAAAAGAATGATTTTCGTAATTTAAGTGTTGGACTGGATTCAAAAGTATTGTTTTCAGTAATGTATTTACTTATAAATTGTTCAGTGTTCAATTTTATATAAAAATCACATTCGCAATGATGAAAAAGAGACAGTTTTGTTTTTAATTTCATGTACCGTGTGTTAGGAATTACACAATGTGTACACTGTTAATTGTGTGTTGGAAAAATTATTTTATATTCTTTGTTTTGAACTTACTATTAAGAACTTTTAAAAAAAAATTTTTATAAATTTGAATATTTTTTTTTTTTTTATAATTTAGAAAAAATAAATCTAATAATTTTTTAAAAATTATTTTATAATTTTAATTTTTATAATTTATATTTATAATTTATTATTATAATTATTATATATTATTATAATTATTATATATAATTATTATTATAATTTATATTTTATAATTTAAAAAAAATTACAATTCTTTAAATAATTTTTTAGTAATTTTAATAACTTTAAAAAATTTTAATAATATATTAACAATTCATTAATAAATTTTAATTATTTTTTATAGAGCAATAAGTATTCATCATCATAAAATACATGGCCGAAATTTCAACGCAAAAGTGCTAGAGGAAGCATCATTGCTAACTCAGTAATTCAACCAAAAAGACACAGGAATAAAATATTTTATATAAAGCAAAGATTTAACACCAACTTGATTATGTGTTCTTAAAAATTATTCTGATATATTCAAAAATCTTTTACAACTAGTTTTTTTTTAATTTGGAAGTGTAAAATTATATTAATTAAATTAATAAATTATATTAATTATATCCCTTATATTTTTATCTATAGCGTTGCCAAAGTTAGGAAAAAATATCATTAGTTTTTATATTAATAATAATGTGAACATTCTAATTTTTCATAGGAAAAAAAAAAAAAATTTCATAATAAAATTCCCTTTATAGTCGTCGAAAAATATTTAAATAACCGTTTTAATCGTTAATTATTTAAAATATTTAGGTAATTATTAAACAAATTGTTAAAATTTTTAATAAATCGTATTTAAATATTCGTTAGCTTCGCCAAACTTATTAACGAAAATAAATAATTTAAAAAGAAATTAATATTTCGGTGTAAAAAAAATTAATTTGAATAAATCATATTTAAATTATCGATCTGTTTTTCCCAACTTATTCGTAATATTTAAAAAAATAAAATGTTTCAGCGTAAAATAAATTAATTTTAATAAATCGTATTTTTAAATAATCGTCTGTTTTTCCTAACTTATTTTTTAATATTTGCAAAAATAAATATTTAAAGAAAATAAAATAATTAAATGTAAAATAAATAATATTATTTATAGTAAAAAATTTAATTAATTTTTTTCTCTAAGTTAACTGTAATTTAATCAGGAACATATTAAAAAAATTACAAATAATTTTAAATTTTTTAAGGAAATAAAAGAATAATTTTTGATACCAAATTGATTGTGCAGCAAAAATTAAAACTACTTAAAATTCAACGATTCAAAAGTCATCTGTTTCATTTTATTTCCATCAATAATAATTTATTAATATTTGAACGTACGAAATTTAGATTTAATTTTGCTGCACAATCAATTTGGTATCAAAAATTATTCTTTTATTTCCTTAAAAAATTTAAAATTATTTGTAATTTTTAATATGTTCCTGATTAAATTACAGTTAGCAGAAAAAAAATTAATTAAATTACATAAACTAATATTATTTGTTACACATTAATGTTGGTAATATTTATTTTTGCAAATATTAAAAACTCAAGTTAGAACGATTATTTTAAATACGATTTGTGCAAAATTATTTGTTACGCTGGCTATTTTTGACACATATTTTTGTGAACGATAATTTAATATGATTGTGGAATTATTTACACCGAAAATATTAATTTCTTTGAAATTATTTATTTTCGTTAATAAAGACTGGCAATAGCTAGTATGTTAAACACGATTTATTAAAAAATTTTAACAATTTGTTTAATAGTATACCTAAATATTGCAAATAATTAACATTAAACATTATTTAAATGACGACAGAATTTTATTATGAAATTTTTTTTCTATGAAAAATTGGAGTGTTCACATTATATTAATATAAAACTAATGATATTTTCCCAACTTGTAGCATATAGATAAAAATACCAAGGATATATTAATATAATTTATTGAACTACAAAGTAATATAATTTACACTTCCAAACTAGTTGTAGATTTTGAATATATCAGGGCATGAGAATTTTAGAAACATAATCAAGGGGACAGTGTTCATCTTTTTGGCACATATGATATTTTATTCCTGTGATAACAGTTACTGAGTTAAGCGTATTACTTCTCAGCACGTTATTCAAACCATCTCCATGATGATGAATTCTGTGCTTTCATAAAAAACAATTAAGAGAGTATTAATGGTGTTATATATTATTAAAATTTTTAAAGAGTTAGTAAAGTACTAATTATTTAAAGGAGTATATTTTTAAATTATAAAATATAAATTATAATAATAATTATATATAATATTATAATAATATATAATAATTATAATAATAAATTATAAATATAAATTATAAAAAATTAAAATTATAAAATGTTTTTAAAAATTATTAGATTATTTTCTAAGTATAAAAAAAAATATTCAAATTTACACTGAAATTTTTAAAAGGACAACTCAAGTTCAAAAAACAGAATATAAGCACGCAATTAACAGTGTACGATGTGTATTCCTAACACACGATACATGAAATTAAAAACAAAGGCTGTGCTTTTCATCATTGCGAGTACACTATAAAGTGAACGCTATTTATGAAAACAAATACGTACTCTTTAGTCCGGTCAACATAAGTACAATCATTGCGCATATAAGTAGTACCTTTACATCTCACCATTATGTTCAAAAAACAGTCAACTCTCAGAATTCGTCATTTTAACAATGGAAAAATCAGCTCACATATTTGACCGCTTCATTTTTTCTATATTTTCAACTGCTGTCTCATCAATGAAGAAGGAATGTCATCTTTCACCCACGTTCCAGGCAGGCTGCCCATCCAGAACCACGCACTGCTGAGCACGTAATATTCGTTCGATCGACCGCAGTTTTCCTGGAGTGCTATCGGCAGTCTAATGTTATCTTTTATATAATTCTTCTGCCACGTACTACGCGAACCATATATATTTCGGCTGTGTGTCCTGGATGACTGCATTGACAATAATATCAGTAGTATTCCACAATCGAGTACCAACTAACACGTGATGCTATCCTCCTAAGCAGCTATTCGTGAATTTTGTGTTGACAGCACTGAAAATGTTTTATGCGCTCCCCGTTCTTCAAATCTCTGTTACATGGTGCTGCATTCTGTATCACCTTCTCTACGTTCAGTCATAATCTCTATAGTGATGTGTATGCATTCAGTTTGAAAAATATGTAGGTAATAATAGCATAACACCGTTCAAGCATTATTCACAAAGTGTATGCACATATAATGGGCATGAATTCTATTTACCGATCTGTTTTCTGCGGCAGCTTTACCGAGAAAGTAGCCATATATATGCTGTATATAATCTTTGGATGTTGTGTTAATACCATGAAGCGAAGATTGGTTTCGAAATGAGACTGATCCCAAGCAAAAGGCTTTTCGCGTCTCTGAGAGAAAGATAGTCAGGGGATGCACTGTGCTGAAGCTAGAGGCAATCATTCAGCATGTTTCCTATTCAGCCGAGGGTGTGCCATATCTGCATTAATCTGTACTCTAAGTTTGACAAAGAAATACTACATCGCATCTCAATTGAATTTGTATCATGATATGAGATGGCTAGACATGTATTATGGGTATCTGGAAGTTAGTACGTTAATCTGGGTTTGGCCGAAGAAGATGAAAGGTTCCATCACTTTCACTAAGAGGCTGCAGTTTATATTTAATACAAATTATGACATTAAAAACGAACATCAATGTAAATCGATCGTGTTGCTCTCGGTAACGAATCTGCCGCTACATTGCCGGACACTGACGTGATTGACTCAAATTAAAGTTCGTGCTTCAACGACAGGCAATGAAGTTAAGTATCATGACCAAATAAGTCGCCCAGTAATCATTAACAATATTATGATGATTCCAAGCCCGACCACACGGCCTCAGTACGGTCACTGCGGTGTTGCGTATCGGTTGGAGTCACCCAAGCCGCCAGGCCCCAGTCTCTGTGACAGCCGGCAGCGTCGCGGGCCAGGGGCCTTCCACCGCTGCAGTGCTGCGCCACGGCTACGATGTCACACAGTGGACATAACAGGATCGTCATTGTCATAAGTGTTTTCACAAATAAGTGAAACAAGCAAAGAATTGACAGAAATAAATACCTGTGTGGGTGATATCAACTCCTGTTTTGTCCTCTGAAAACAAAATATAACATTACTGAAAAACAATAGCACAGATTAGACAGCATGAAATCATAGTATAAGCGAAAAAGATCTTTAACTGAATCATGGACTGATGGAAATGGCTTTGCGCCAATAATCACTGTCACTCACTTCTGGTCGATATTTCAAAGCGCTCTCTCGAAGATAATTCTTCGAATTCCATCATTTGTAATAGATCAGCCCATGTTTAACACGATATTTCCGATACTATCATGCCAGGCTAAATAAAGATGACATAAAGCATCTGAATTCTTCTGTGGTACACACGGCTGGTATATTCGTTCAGTCATTGGCACTGTTACTGGGTAGTCTTGCTGTGTGCTGAATGTTGAGAAGATATATATTTGGTTATTTAATTTTGGATGTTATGACAAGTGTGCAGTTGGCGATTTCGAGCAAGGTTCAAGCAAAAGCTCGAATCTATATCTGAGATGAAAAGATGCATTTGTGTTCGAGATCCTTTGTAACTCCTGTGGCGACCTATGAGCTAGAATGGCATCACTAATACCACATTATTCTGGCACTCTTGCAATACTACATCTTTTTGTTTTGTTGTTAGGCTGACCATTATCAGATATTAGTGTGCTGTTTTATGTATATTTAACAGTATTATGATGTGTAATCTCTTTTGACTCTGGTTAATGTTGACCTGCCACCGCTCGGAACCCGCACTTTCCGGTAACATAATGACAAGCAATATACTTACAGTCAAATATCATAAATAATAGCGTATATTGTACGGCGCTCAAGCGTCTGCACGGCATGGCGGTGCCATGGAGGCAGCAGTGATTTGGAGCTCACCAAGCCGTGGTCCGTCCTGTGTTGGCAGAGCTGCGGGCCATTTCTCCCTGCAGCCAGCTCCTGCCCAGTATTGTCCGTCCCACACTACGAGATGGAGTCAATGCAAGGCAACAGTTGCTTTGCTCACTTGCGATAAGTATTAACTCAACAAAAATGAACCAAAAGCTAAATTTCTATATTCCCCATGACCAGTACAGCTGATATCAGCAAGAAAATAAAACTACATGCGCTGAGAAACCATGCCCTATGTTTGTGTTTTCAGCAATTTATTCCATTTCACATTTAGAGGCTGGCCTGACCATAATACTGAAAACAGTAGGTTGAACAATCAACATTACAAAAATCATATCTTTAAGCATATCATCAGACTGTTTATAAGACTAACAACCTTTGGGGGTGGCTGGTACTGATGGACTGAATGCACCCAAAATGCTGTGTACTAACTACATTAGTAAAAAACATTAGCTGAGTGGAATTCCTCATTTGCTTGTGGAAAATCAATACATATTTACACGAGGCTGTTTTGCTGTCCTAAATGGAGGAAGAGTGTCCTGCCCTTTGTTCCGAACAGGCCAAACCAAGAGTGACATCTTACTCTATCAAACAGCTCTGAACACATGTCGTTCAGTCATTAGCTATTTGTTCATAATTCTTACCAACGACAATGTCTGAATGTATATAATATATATATATATATATATATATATAATTCTTCTGTTCATGTGCCATTGGCTCATAAACCAGTGAGCTGTATATTTGGTGAGGAACACCTGGATAGTATTCACAATTGAACTGGTAGGCCTGATCATCTGTCTCCATTCTGTTGATCTCCTAAACATATGAACATGTCACGATTTATTTTGATTGAGCTGTAGTATTTGTCGATAATATCTTTGGCTCTCACGAATATTTTGATAATTTTATGTAAATAAATATTTTATGTAAAAATGGATATTTTTATAAAAAACCTATTGAACAGTGTCATAATTAAACAAGTCAAAATATGTTTTTGATATAAAAAACCTGATTGTATTAAATTAAAAATATTTTAAATAAACAATATTGTTAATAAATAATTGTATGCAATATAGATTGTTTTACATAAAACAATGGGTGTAAATATTGTGTAAGTAAAAGCTGTTGTGAAAATAATATGTCCCATAATCTTATTCTATATCATAAATTCAGGCACGTTTCCATGTTAGGTAATGCCTCTTTTTTTCCAAAAATACAACTAACCGACCTCTGATTTATAACGAGTTTACCGCAATGGTCGATACGAAAAAAAAGAAGAGGTCATAGTAAGCTTCAACTGAGTAAAAAGCATGCCTCCATAATATATCGGATGACATCACCCATACACCATTTCGTCGGTTCAATCTTTGCTTATTCTGAATTCCATTGTCCACTGGACAACTAGCTGCCACACCTTTCAGAAAATGAGAAAAATAAGCTTCTGAAAAGCTGAGCTTTTTCCATCTATGACCATTCGGTGTCAATCGGCACCATCTTGTGATCGAGAATGTGGCGTAAATAAAGGAAACTTGAGCTGGGCCACTACTCATTTTCACAGGAGCAACTATCACGTTTCCATGTCTGAGAACGTGCTCGTGAGGGGAAGTATTCATTCAGTATCAATGAGCACGATATGACTGTTATGCTGACTATTCACGTAACTCTGATGACTTAGAATTGAAGCATGGCTCCATAGTATCTAAGAACTGCTGGCTAAGTTATGTGAGTGGCCTTCTGAAATTTAACTTAGCATAAGAGACCTCCTGAAAATGCAGCAGCAAGTTATGGGCAGCCACCACAATACTAACGTGTTGTTGTAATCAAATGTGGCATGGCCATGTTAGGTAATATGCATGTAATATATATATTTTTCATGGAAAAAACCAACTAGTGACAAAACAGTGGCGTATGCAAGTAAATAGTTAATGTAAGAAAATACTGATGTATAAGTAAATAACTTTCAAATAAATACTATAATGATTTTCTAAATCTCTTGTCCTGCTCTTTTCATGCGAAATATGAAATATTTCATGTTCTAGATATATTTATACATTTTTTCGAAAACCTGCCTGTGAACTGTGAGTGCGTCTCGAGTTTGCGCAACCATCGTCAGAAGGAAAGAGATCTCAATAATAACTGAATAAGCATCCCTCCGTGAAAGTATCGATTGACACCTAACATGTCCTGTGTCGGTTCTTTCTGCTGATTCATAGTTCCGACCACTGGACAGCAATGTCACCTTTCCGAAAACTCAAAAAAATACACGAAGAAATGGTGGTTTTTCCATCAGCATTCAGTTGTCAATCAGCATCTGGCTGTGTTTGTCCAGTGAAATGGCAGAAGCTCCCCACTGGGATAACATCACGTCTCCATGAGCAAGTGAAAGAGATTGCATATGTGAAGAATATTTGTATCTAGATCTTTGAGTATGTATTTTTAACTGACAAGTGATAATACTTTGCCGACTTTAGGGTACCGTATGAATTGTCTACAAAAATATGTATATTATTTAATAATTTGCTCCTGAAGCCTTGGCCTGTTCCATGTTATGAATGGCTCCCGCTTGTATATTTCGTATCTTTCCTGAAAATAATGTTCTGCTTATGGGCTATTATGCATATATCAGAATCATGATGCATTTCAGATAACTTTTCCTGAGCTAACAATTTACCTGTTGTGAATAATCACCTAAGTGGGTATTATGGCTTTCAAAAAATGTGGCATTTAGTTAACTCTTTCAGGTACGATACATGTTTACAGATAAATTCAGAAAAGAGCTGTATGCTTATGTTTTGTGTGACCTTCTGGCTCAAGCGTGCTACTACTGATAACCTCTTTAAGCAAAAACGCCAACAATATATGGTGACCTCTGGCATGGTTGCTTCTTTAGTGTAACATGTTATGCCATGTTGAAATGGCAAACCATGTATCTGAAATTCAGTTTTTGTTTTCCAAACTCTTATCTGTTTTCCTTATTTGAATACGCCAAGTATTCCGCCAAATTCATTCTTTTTAAAACCTGCCGAACCAAGCCGAAGCCCGTCCGTGTTGGCGAGCTGCTATCTCGCTGGGATCGACAAGAAGAAGCAGTCGCGGTAAGCTTCTTGAATAAAAAGCATCCCTGTGATATATCGGGATTATTTGCCTAACATATCGCCATTTATCGTTCTTTCTGCTATTCATAGTTCCATGTCCCTGGTTCAGCTTTGTATAACCCATCCGAAAAAATACTTCCTGAAAATGAAATGAAGTGCACGGCATTGTTGTCAATCAGAGCTACAGGCTGTGTTCGATCGGAAGTTAGGAAGTGGCGTAAGGTGATGAAACTGAGCAAGATTTTTCTCATTTTCTTGGGATAACATCACGTTTCCATGGACCTAAGTGAAAGGACACGTATGAATATTTTCATGAGCCAAGTATGAGCTAAGTATCGATAAATCTTTAGGAGACATTTAACGAGACTTGCTTTAAATGAGCATATTATAGTAACATATTGATCCCGTAAATAACATGTTGGCTGTCATTTGTGTACCACTCCCAATGTAACGAGCCCTTCTGACCATGGGTAACCTACAGCTATAACATGAATGCAGCATGTTACAGTATCTCTTGAAAATGCAGCATGTTGAGCAATTTCAATCTGGCGTTGACAACTGAATGTAACTGACACTATGTGGATAATTTCTAATGTGTGTTGTGGGGGTATATGTTCAGGTGATTACCACCCTGTCTTCAGACCAACAGAGGTATGGAGCCAAGCCACGGATGCGCTCCTGAACTGCCAGCATGTTATGGGTCTGAAGGACTAACATGTTGCACGGTATTCTGTTATGGCTCCTGGTATCCTCGAGACCTAGCACAAAAATATGCTATCTCTGAAAAGCAAGCATTATGCTGACAACCGTAAC
>BPLR01018559.1:0-102597 GCA_021605095.1 Caerostris extrusa
CAGACATCTTTCTAACCAGGAGTGTTGTTTAAATGCTAATATTCTATGATATTTTTCTAACAATCATGCCTTCTTCAATATAAAATTGCAAATTTAAATAGTGTGTTATGTAATTTTTTTTAGGATAAAAATTTGGCGTTAATTTTTTAATAGAAATTAAATTTATCACACAGCCTCTGTGAATAATGAGATAGCATGTCATATGTGATGGTTAAGTGCCCTGTTGCGAGTGGCAGATCCTTTGTTTTTAGTTGAAGCCCTTTTGGACATCGCAGATCTGGCCCACAATGAACTCACCCGAATTTTTACCATAGTCAAAGACATTAAAATCAAGCACTTCATCGGGCGTCAACCACGAAAAAGTTGCCAACGGGCAGAACAAAATTGTTAGCATCTAAAGCCACAATATAATTGTGTGGTTTATTTTTATCGTAATCTTCTACATAAGGATTATTAGCTTTAATATATCCTTTTTCCTAAAAAACAAATACCACCTCGCATTTGACTCTCGAACCATATATAATCGTTTACATTTGATTAACAGTTGTAGTTCCACTTTTTGTTGAACTTTAAACCCGCATTCCAGGTCAGAGATAATTAACAAGTTCAGATAAATTATCAAATTTTGTCGGAAAATTCAAACATATCATTCAAAAGACATCTTTTGACATTAGTATTGTCCTAGAATATTTCATAACAATACATCAAAATATAACATACTTTTCAAATACATAAAAATATAACATACTTTTTCACATTTTTACAAACAGTGCAAATAAAAAGACAATTTCATTGTCAGTTAACATTCGGAAATAACTAAATTTCGCTTCAAAATTGAGTCAAACGGAATTTTTTGTAAAGAGTAGACCATGCATTTCTCACAAGAATTATCTTTTGTTAATTGGCAGATGTTATGATTGTCTTCTCGCTCGATGTTTTTGAACTATTTCTGAGTTCATCAAAATTATCGTAAAGTAGGTTGTGAGGATATAAACAATCAATGCATATGTTATGCATATATCCTTCGATTTTTGGACTTTTATTCATAACTCGTTTAGGCTATAATGGAGCATATGTTAAAGGCACATTCTCTTAAATATAAGTGATAAGAAAGAAACATTCTGTAATTTTGTCGATGTGTTTAGCAAGCAGGGTATGATTTAGCGGTTGATGTTTAAACAATTCATTACAATCTAAAATATCTCTATAACTGTGGGGATGAGCACTTGATGTCTCGAAATCAATGTCATATCTAGCAGATCGTAGTTGGAATTCTGATATTTTCCTCCCTATCCATTAAATGTTTGTTCTCAATCCTAAAAATAGATTGAAATTCTGAGATTAATGACATATCTTGTTCCAGTCGACTTTTGATCTAAATTCTGCAATAAAATTTTCAGAAAGCGTTTGATATTGAGATAAATACTCCAATCGAGATTGTCCCTCGAAATCCCCATGATAATCGAGATCAGTAAAGTTATAGCAACAACTCGCAATATGATATAACATTTATAATCTTTGTCATATTTTGGAGAGATCGACAGAACTGATTGGAGGAAAGAGGTAGTTGAATGATTTGTTAATTTTAACTGCTTCACCGCATAGATGAATCTGTGTTCGGTAAATAGGTGATTGGTAAGCTATCTTTTCCCTTTGGGAGCATATCACTCGCAAAAAACTCCACCGAACGTTCTTTTATTTAAGTTAATAATGTTTGGGTGTTCATGATGTTTAATAGTCTTCTGCTTTTGTCGATTTCGATAGCGATTGCATTTCCATATAGGGCTAATTTTTAAACTTGCAGAAAAATCTTGTGTGGTGAAAACATACAAGATTACATTTGTGTTGTACTGGTAAGATCTGAGGAGCAAACTTAAATATTTCGCGTATACAGATTATTCTTATAAGGGTAAAAAATTATAAGCTGGAAATTATATTCTTCAGTAAGGAAGTTCATTTTGAAATCTTTCGTGAATGCAGAACCAAATTTCTTGTACATATTCTTAATTAATTAGATGCCTTAAATAATTTTTACTTGTGCTTAATTGTTTTGATTTTTCTATTTTTCTCCATACACCAGTTTATAATTTAATTTTCATATTAAACATATTTAAAATTTATTCTGCAATCTTGTGTACTAAACAAACTTAATTAATTTTAGTTAAGCTTAATAGTATAAATTTTTTCTATTTTTCTTCCATATAACAGTTTAAAATTTAGTTTTAAAACTAAATATATTTAGCACTCATCCTGTTTTATTATGTACTGACAACATTTTTCCAAAGTATTAAATAATTTTTATTTTAGGATGTATACCCAAGTTATTTTTAATTTTCACATTTGGTACATAAATACTTTTATTACTATTTTTAAATTAAAACCATATATATATATATATAAAAGGTATGTATTATGGTATATTATTTGTATGAAATTGTATATACATCTTGGAATGTCAAAAGCTTAAAATGTCAGACCTCACAGACTTTCAAAAGACCCAATGATAGAAGCCCAACTAGCTGGATCAACTGTGATAGAAACATCCCAATTTTTAGGCGTTTCTAGAGGTACGTTGTCTAAAGTCATGACAGCAAACGTACAATGGGACAAGACAAGCTTGGCAAAGCAAAATAGTGGACGGAAGGAGAAGCTGAATGAAAGAGACCGACTAGTAATGAACAGGATTGTAATACTTAAAAGAAAACAACTGCATCCAAAGTGACCGCAGAGCTCAATCAGCATCTGGATTCGCCAGTGTCAATCATGTCACAGCTAGGAGGAACTTCATAAACAGGACATGCGCCAGAGTAGCGATTCTCAAACCACTTGTCACATTTGTTTATGACACGTGTCTACAGTAGTGCCACAACCACAAAACCTTGTCGACTGATAAGTGGAAGACAGTTATATGGTCAGAGGAATCGTTTTTCACACTTTTCCCTACCACAGAACGAGTGCACGTGTGGAAGAAACCTGCACAAGCGTTTGCTTCCTTCAGTCAAGCATGGTGGCGGGGTGTGGGCAGCCGTGTCTTGGTTTTCTGCTGTCCCAATTATAACCCTGAAAGGAAGGATCACTGAGAAAAACTATAGAAAAGTTTTTGCTGAGCAGGTCCATCCTTTGATACAAACTTTGTTCCCTTTAATAAACGGAATTTTTCAGGATGATAATGTTTATTTTCATGCAGCGAGACCTGTTCAATCCCGTTTGATGAACACGAGGATGAAGTGAAACCTCAACCTTGAAACCCACTCCCCGATCTAAATATCATTGAATAGTTATTATCTATTTAAGGCAATCAATGCAAAATTAATATCATCAATCAGCAACTCTCCTGGAACCTTCTTAATATGTCCAAGAATATTCCTCTCAACACTATTCAGCACTTGCATGAACCAGGCGAATCTAAGCTATATAACTTGCCAAAGGCTGTCCAACGCCATATTAGTAAAGGATTTCTTATGCTCTCTTCTCTAACTCTTTATTTCTTATAATTTTGATAACTATCTGATTATATATATAATTTCAAACAAAGGAAACCTAAAAATTTCACATTTTTAGCAAGATTATATCAGTGATTGTTTTAGATTTACTTTTGGGAAATTTGTATCATTTCTTAAAATTCAAAATGTATTCTTACTACGTTAACGCAACTTTTCAAACTCCAAGTTACATTGTAACCAAACTTCCACCATGACTTAAATTGTAAACCTCTGAGTCCATCACTCTCATTAAAAAGCCAAAGTTAAAGTCCAACCCCACATTGAGTTGGTTCCCTGCCTTTTAAAGGTTGCTGAAAACACCTCAGCACGCCACATGTTTATATAACAGAGGGCAGAGAATTCCCGAGAATTCCCTGACTCGCGACACATTTCTCCCCGAGAGCACGCCCGCCCCTTTCTCGAGAATTGTCTTGGTCACGCACCGCCTGGTACGAAATGTACCACCTTCCCGGTTCTTTCCAAGCCCGGACACTATTTTTCGCAATGACTTTTCCGTGCTAAGCTATAAAACACCTGAAATCCTGCCGGGCCTTCTCAGATTAATGGTGGGCGATCACGAGATGACGGAGACTCCAGGTAGGAAGCTTGGGAAATGCACTGAGGGAGAATGTTTTGTGGAATGAGAGATTCATAAGGGGAATATTAGAAATTTTCCACATAAAACTGTTCTCCACATTCTTCCATTCCTATCTGGATAAGATTTAGAAATATTTGTTGTCAATATTATTTGCCATTGTCTTAGTAATAATATATAAGGATGCTAAGTAAGAATTTCGCTCAATAAAATGAAGAATATTAGAAATTTTCAGGAAGGAATATTACAAATTTTCCAACTAAAGCTTTATTTATTTAACTTTTTATTATCATATAATTTGGCAATATTTGGATAATGTTTGACATTATCTGGATATCTCATATGGTATTCAATTGGTAATGTTGAAGAAATGCAGCATTAGAGGGAAAATTTTATTATTCTCTTTTTGATTCTTTTTTTTTTTCAAAGCAAAAGGAAAAAATGATCCTATTTGATATTATTACGATAATATCAAATAGGATCAAGATATGTCAAACAGTATTCGAATAATATAAAACATAACCAGATAATGCCTAATAGTGTCAGATGATAATATTTGAGAAAAATAGTTTTAAGTGGAAAATTTATCATTATGAGTGCCCCATGCCCACTAAGCAACATCCTCTTAGTACAAATATATCAAATATTTTCCATATAATATATTATATGGAAAATATTTTCTTCCCATAAATGTTTTCTTAGATAATTTCAAATATTTTCTATATCTGTCCTTTAGTCTTTATTTGGATAATAATTTGCATAAAACAGAAAAGTATCGTCTAAATATGTTTTCTCAAACATTTGAATCTGGGTATAATTTGACGTTACATGAATACTGCTTAATACTGAATTACCTTGATACTGCATGACAATATATGGAAAATATTTGACATATATTTGTACTGTAAGGATGCTGCTCAACAGTATGAGGCACACATAAGGATAAATTCTCCACCCTAAAACTGTTTTTCTCAAATATTATCATCTGGATGCTATTTGACATTATCTAAATAAGTTTGATATTATTTGAATACTGTTTGACATTATCTTGATCCTATCTGATATTATCGGGATAATATTTGAAACAAATCAAAAAGAGAAATGATCCATTTAAAGCTACAACGCTTCAACATTATCAACTAGATACCATATTCGCGTAAAAAAAAAGCATAAAAATAAATTTAGAGCTATAAAATTAATATATCTGGAAAGACATTCAAGTAGCAAAATCTTCAAATAAAATGGATTGTTAAAGTTTGTACCCCAGTCATTAAACTGGTTTTTTTTTATGATTTATTATCAGTAAATATTATTGGGAAATAAATCAATTTTTTTTTCCTGCATTCCAATTTTTTGCTTATTTGTTATTATTATTTTTACATATTTATCAACACTAGAAGCAAAATTAAGCTTTTTAATCTTCAGTAATATTTAAAATTCACCATTTTTTAAAGCATTTTATGAGGAAGTTTACAAAATATTTTGTAATTAAGGTACTAATTATATCGTTTACTATTCATGAGAATTTGCATAGTCAGATTGAAAACTATTTTTTTAATTATAACATGTATGCAAATTATATTAAAGTTATTGTTAATAATGCATTTTATAAATTCGTGAAGGTATAAATTATATTATAAACTTTCACAATATGAATTTTTAACAATATTATTAATATTTTCAACAACAATGATTAATATTAAAAATAATTTTAAGAGAGATAAGTAATTTTTCGACTTCAATGTATTGTTGGCACATTATTAACATTTAGTTGATTGCTATATTGAACGTATTTCTTAACTTTTTTAATAGACAATATATCACATGAAACATTCTCGAAATTTATAGACAGGAGTCATATTTAATGTGGCAACAGCACATGTTTATTGATTTTGAATTCTAAGCAAATTGGCTGATGTTATTCGTCATTAGAATGGTATACTATATATGTTGCAATTTCAATGTTATTCAGGAATTATGTTCCACCCCTAATTTTTCAGTTACAGTTTGAAACTAGTATCCCTCGAGATGGTATATTTAAAACAAACTACTATTATAAGAAATTTGAATTTGAATACTATTGAATATTATATGCTATTTATACTATTATATGCTATTTTTACTAATATACTATTAACACAATATACTATTTGAATACTATTTCAGAAATTTGTCAATTTATAAGGTGAAAATTATTATGGTGGATGTATTCTTTTGGAGCTATTTAGCCCCTGGGGGTTTCATCTCCGAAAAGACAGGGGAAGTACAGTTGAAACAATGAAAATTGCCCAGAATATATTTACAAATGTAATAAAATTAACTAAATAATCATGTAATAAAATAATCATAAACAAATAAAAGAAAAAAATATTTAAAAATTAAATTAAAATTTTGCCCTGAAGTTTTAAATCATAATTGGGAACGTAAGAGTCAGTTTCCTGGATTGCAGTATTTTCAAGATTGATAAGTGTGTCAAAATATTTAATAGAGATATTTTCAAGAAAATCTTTTAAAGAAGGAATATTAGTAGTTTTATAGATATAAGAATTGCTAATGAACTATTTAGCAGAGGTGATTCGGCGGATAGTGTTATTTTGTAAAGTTTCAAGAGTTTTTGAATAAGATTTAGCTGCATAGGACCAAACCGTACGTGAAAACTGGGCGAAGCATAGCAGTACAAAGAATAATTTTATTATCCCTGGTTATGGTAGAATTTCTGACTATGAGTGGATAGAGTTTTCTGAAGGCGCCATGAAATTTAGCTCTGGTGTACAAAAATATTGTTTCCAAGTTAAATTCTGATCCAGAATAACTCCCAAATATTTAGTTTGACTATTCCAAGGGATAATATTATTGTTGATCATAATCCCAGATTTACGTTTATTTCCAATAGAGAAGAGAACAGCTTTAGTTTTATTTACATTTAAAGAAATTTTTCAAGTTGAAAATTACATATTAAAGCAAGGAAATAATTATTGAAATTTATAAGCTATATGCTTAGATTTATTAACATTATTATTTTAATTAGCGAATTATTATTTTAATTAAGTTATATACATTCACCATCAATAAACAAATCTTATATTTAAACTTAATTCATTGATAACAGTATGAATTATATGTAATTAATTTCCGGGAAAAATTAAAAGAAATAAATAGAATTTGTTATTTATTATGTTATTTTTAAAATAACATTAATTATTTTTATTTTGCGAATCAAATTCAGGTCTACACTATTGATACTGGTTTCTGATTTAATTACGTATTCGAATATTATACCTTATGCCTTCGAGCGATGGGTAACATTTCAGGAATTTATGAATAAAATAATATTCAAAAAAAGTGAAATATGAAAGATGTACACATCAAGATGGGAATTCAGTTTTCAAACAGAAATTCCTTGTTGAATTAAGGAACGTTATTTGCTTATTAAAATAATATGTCACCGTTAAACAAACCTGTTATCATAAATGCAAATACTTTGTATAAATGAATAATATCTAAAGCAAATAAATTTTACCCGTACTGCACAAACAACTTCGAAAACGAAATATCCCTTGCTTTTTATTATTTGAATAAATTATTATTTTTTTTTATTAACGGAGTTAATTTTTTGTCAATAAAAATGTTAGATTTATAATCGTTTCTAACAATGTTGAATTATTGCTGTTTTCTTACAATTACCTGTCTTTGCTTTTCAGCAATACTATTTTAATCAATCGAGGCTTTATAAATCATTTTCAAATAAAACGCAACAATAGTATAAGCATAATTTAAAACAATTCATGTATAGCTGAATAATAAATTGGTATAAAATCATTTAAAACTACATTTAATGATTAATAATGTTGTATACCTTAAAATGTGATATATTAGACATGAGTTGATAGATAATATTTCCAAAATGTTAGTTTTATGATGAAATGCTAACATTACATTCATGGTCTTGATATGATATTCAAAATTTAGAGAATAGGAAATCATTTAAAAATGTTTAAATTAGATGAGATTTAAAAATTTTTTTACCACCACTTATGATAATTTTCTATTTTGCAGGAAATTTGATACCACTGTCATCATGCATAAAATAATCATAATAATGTACAAGACCACACATACATCTTATGGCAAATGAGAAGATTGCTTGCTAAATTTAGAAAACATCATATCTTATCGGGAGTTTTTGAAATTGTCTATTGACCTTGTTTCTTTTGTTGTTGACCTGATTTATTCCACTATTATATTGCTCATTCATTTGGTTCATTGTTTATTGAACATGTTTATTAAATTATTCCACTACTAAAACTTGTTTATTCCATTGTCCTTTAGTCGTTGAAAGGCATTATTCCATCATTTGTTAAATTTGTTCATTCCATTGTTCCACTGTTTGTTGACTTTGTTTATTCCATCTTTTGTATTGCTTGTTGATCATGTTTATTCTATTGTTAACTATGTTTCTTCCATTGTTCTATTGTTTATTGGCCTTTTTTATTCCGTTGATCTACTGTTTATTGTCCTGGTTTATTCCATTCCCCTTGTTTGTTGATCGAGTTTATTCCATATTTAGTTAAACAAAATTTTTCCATCGTTCCATTGCTTGTTGAATTTGTTTATTCCATTGTTCCATTCTTTGTAGACCTGGTTTATTTCATTGTTTGTATTGCTATGTTTATTATTGCTTGCTATATTTATAGCTTTTTATTGCTTTTTATTTATTATTATTGTTCATTATTGATTGTTTGAAACATAGTTTTTAATTATTCAAATTATTCTATTAAAAATTATGTTTCTTTCATTGTTCAATTGTTTGTTGACCTTCTTTATTCCATTGTTCTATTGTTTGTTGACCATGTTTATTCCATTAATACTTTTATTGATCTGGTTTATTCTATTTCCTTTGTTATTTCATTTGCCTTGTTCAATTGCACACTGAAGTATATTAATTTTATTTTCGTCTTGAAAACTGGTTCCAAATGCATTGTAAAATCATAATAATGAATCTATGTAGAGAAGAGTAAAAAGAAATGGCGTATATATGATTTAAAAATAACGAATAAAGTAAAAAGTAAAAGAAATGAATTAAAAGGAAAAAAAAAGAAACATTTACGTTAGCTGTTTACTCTACGAAGCATGGTTCAAAAGTCTACATTAGATTATCATGTATGATAATATTTAAAGAGTGTTCACTTATTCTTCGTGATAAGGGTGAAGAATGAAGTTGAAACTTAAGCCTATTCTTTTAAAAAAAAAATCATAATCTCATTTTTATCTACTATCTAACTATCAAACTATTGTTTTGTTGTAACAAGATGTACTTTTTTTTTAGTAGTCTTAATCTATTCTGCGGAATTCAAAAAAGATAAATGATCCAGGTGATTTCTTCAAAACACCGAAAGCTGAATAAGTCAATCCCTGTCCAAAGTGATCTCATGATTTATTTAACAGGGAAAGGAATGACCATCAATGTATTAATGGGTATGGATGGTCTGGCTTATAAAGTGACTAGCAAGATGAAGTTTGCCTCTTCGTTCATTTCTTTTCTGTTCCTCTTCTGAATATTGGAATAGCTGCAATGACAACTCAACCTAAAATTATCATATAACACCTTCTTAACATATTTACTTTTGTATTATATATATATATATATGAAAATATCGCCCACACGTCACTTTCCACAGGAAGGCATGACCATTTGAATCAGAAGATAACACATATTTTTTAATCAGAAGATAACACACTGTTGCTAATATTATTTTGTTCACCACGATTCTTAATTAGAAGTATTTTTTTTTAAATCAATTAAATAAATTAAATATCAACTTACAATTTATAGGTTAAATAAATTTTTTAAGAACATAAAAGCTACTTATCATGTTTCAGTTAAGTCGTGAAGCAGGCAGAATACAAAACAATTTCCATAGCAATTTAGATATATTAATGCCTAATATAAATAACATTGTTATATTTAAAGAAAGAAATGCAGAAAAGAATGTTATTTTTATTCGCAAAAAAACGTATAAAAACCAAAAGGGAATAAAAATAAATCAACCACGGCATCATCCTTAATTTAAGTACTTTTTTTTTGCATGCCTTTAAAAACAAGTTTTTTTACTTCTTTTCAACAGTACTTGTTCATAATTGCAAACATCAAAATGTTTGTGTAAAATGTTGTCATGCTTTTTCTTGTTTTCTGGTTTGATGTTTTATTTGTTTCCTGTACAGAGAAATTAATTATCTCGATGTCATATTATAAAAAGAACTTTTTTATGCTCTTTTTAATGAGTTGTGTCAAAGTGACTCTCAACTCTTCCATTAAAATTAAAGTGAAGTTTTGTTTCAAGGTACAAAAAGTTATTTGTTTCATTTAATGCAAATGAGACAACGAATTTGAAACAGTTTTGATCGTAAATTTTTATGAATATTCATCAAACCTACAGCGTTATTATATGTTGTATAAAGAGTCGAGAGTTATTATTTGTCATAAAATAAAAGGCAGACAAATATCCAAATAATTTTTTTTTCAAAAAAGATTTGTTAATTTCTTTTAATGACATAGCTAAAAAGTGTAATAAAAATCTAAACAAAAATTATAATGCACTTAAAACACGTGTAATTAAATTAGTTTGTTATAATTATTTGCTTTTTAATATATCTTTTGATTGATAAAAAATTAAATATATAAATATTTTATTTGCTTTATTGAATATTGGTAAAATATTTTATAGATGCAACATAAAAAACTCTACGTAATTCATGATGAACTTGGAATTAAAGAAACTCAACTCATTAAAGGTATTTTATTATTTTAACACAAATATTATTCTATTCTTTTTAGTTAAACAGCATAAAAAGATTTATGATCATTTCAAAACAAATCCTAAGTTATTTGCCCTTTATGTAAAATTAATTTCAAACCAGTGTTATTTATTCAAGAAATAAAAATTTGCACTAGCTGTTGTAATACATTTTTTAACAGTAATTTATGTAACATCTAGTTTTGCATAATAATTAATTAATCACCATTGTCGCTTTAGCACAAAAATTACTCTCAAGTAAATATTCAAGTATTACTTAATAATTAAAATAATTTTGCATCAGATTTGGAGAAAAATAAATTTTATATAAAGCTATTATTTGAATGTATCTAAACAAACAACATTATTTATGTGATTACTTAATGATAAAGTAAACCGTGTGAAATACATTAATTAAAAGAATTGATTTATTCACAACAGAATCAATATGCTCATTAATAAGAATAATTCTACAAATAAAATGAAAGCATGATTTATGATTTCTTTTTTAATTAATTGAGTGAGTTAAAATATTAATGAATATTTTAATTTTCATGATTTATCTTTGTAAATTCATGAAACAAAATATTTATTAATAAAAAAGGAACGATGCAAATTAATTAAATAATCAAACTGATGCTTCTTATCATTTAAGATAATAAAAAATAATAATAATAAAGTAAAGGGCAACTTTGTCGTTCTAGTGAAGATTGGCCATTTAGTCAAGTGTGTCTATGCCGACAACACACAGTTGTTAATAATATTTTGTCCAACACGATTCATAATTAGAAGTGTTTTTAAATCAATTAAATATTTTGAATATAAACTTCCAATTTATAGTTTAAATAAATTATTTTAAGAATTTAAAAGCATTATGAAGCATTTTAGCATTATTAAGTAGACCAAATATAAAATAATTTCTATTGTACTTTAGATATATTAACGTCTAATATAAATAACATTGTTATATTTAAAGAAAGAAACACAGAAAAGAATTTTTGTATCAAAAGTAATGTTATTTTTATTCACAAAAAATGCATAAAAACAAAAAGAGAATAAAAATAAATCAGCCAGGGCATCATCATTAATTTAAGTACTTTTTTTTGCATGTATTTAAAAACAAGTTTTTCATACTTCTTTTCAACAGAACTTGTTCATAATTGCGAACATCGAAATGTTTGTGTAAAATGTTGCCATGTTTTTCTTGTTTTCTGGTTGAAGTTTTATTCGTTTCTTGTAAAAAGAAATTAATTATATCAATGTCATATTATAAAAAGAACTTTTTTATGCTCTTTTTAATGAGTTGTGTCAAAGTGACTTTCAATTCTTCCATTAAAATTAAAGTGAAGTTTTGTTTCAAGGTAAAAAAGTTATACTGTTTCATTTAATGCAAATGAGACAACGAATTTGAAACAGTTTTGATCGTAAATTGTTATGAATATTCATCAAACCTGCAGTGTTATTATATGTTGTATAAAGAGTCGAGAGTTATTATTTGTCATAAAATAAAAGGCAGACAATATCCAAATAATTTTTTTCAAAAAGATTTGTTAATTTCTTTCTATAACATAGCTAAAAAGTATAATTAAAAAATCTAAACAAAAATTACAATGCACTTAAAACACGTGTAAGTAAATTAGTTTGTTACAATTACTTCCTTTTAATTTATCTTTGACTGATAAAAAAATTAATACATAAATATTTTAAATGCTTTATTGAATATTGGTAAAATGTTTTATATATGTAACATAAAAAACTCTACGTAATTCATGATGAACTTGGAATTAAAGAAACTCAGCTCATTAAAGGTATTTTATTATTTTAACTCAAAACTTATTCTATTCTTTTTAATTAAACAGCATAAAAAGATTTATGATCCTCTTAAAACAAATCCTAACATAACTAACGTTGCCCCTTTATGTAAAATTAATTTCAAACTAGGGTTATTTATTCAAGAAATAGCTAATGTAATATTCTTTTTGCTACCATAGTTTATGTAACGTCTAGTTTTGCATAGTAATTAATTAATCTCCGTTGTCGCTTTAGTACAAAAATTATTTTTAATTAAATATTCAAGTGTCACTTAACAATTAAAATAATTTTGCATCAGACGTAGAGAAAAATAATATTTTCAAAGCTGTTTTTTAAATGTATCTAAACAAATAGCATTAATTATGTGATTATTTAATGATAAAGTAAACCGTGTGAAATACAGTGATTAAAAAGTTTAATTTATTTACAACAGAATCAATATGCCCATTAACAAAATAATTCAACGCATAAATGAATGCATGATTTATGATTTCATTTTTAATTAAGTGAGTACAGTCATTAAGGAATGTATTAATTATCATGATTTATCTTTGTAAATTCATGAAACAAAATATTTATTACTAAAAAAGAAAAATGCAACTGAATTAAATTATCATACTGCTGCATCTTATCATTTAAGATTATAAAAAAAATAAGAATAAAGTAAAAAACAGCCTTGCCCAGCTAGTGAAGATTGTCCATTTAGTCTAGTGTGTCGATGTCGATAACGCAACGTTATTAATATTATTTTGTTAAACCCAATTCTTAATTATAAGGGTTTTTTTTTTAAATTCAATTAAATAAATTAAATATCAACTTACAATTTATAGGTTAAATAAATTATTTTAAGAATTTAAAAAGTCATTTTAGCATTATGTAGTAGACAGAATATAAAATATTTTCCATAGCAATTTAGATATATTAATATCCAATATAAATAACATTGTTATATTTAAAGAAATACAGAAAAGAATTTTTGCAACAAAAGTAATGCTATTTTTATTCGCAATAAAAAATGCACAAAATCAAAAAGGAATAAAATAAATCAACCACAGCATCGTTCTTAATTTAAGTACTTTTTGCATGCCTTTAAAAACAAGTTTTTTTTACTTTTTTTCAACAGAACTTGTTCATAATTGCAAACATCAAAATGTTTGTGTAAAATGTTGTCATGTTTTTCTTGTTTTCTGGTTTATGTTTTTATTCGTTTCCCGTACAAAAGAAATTAATTATCTCGATGTCATATTATAAAAAAGAACATTTTTTTTATGCTCTTTTTAATGAGTTGTGTCAAAGTGACTCTCAACTCTTCCATTAAAATTAAAGTGAAGTTTTTGTTTCAAGGTACAAAAAGTTATTTGTTTCATTTAATGCAAATGAGACAACGAATTTGAAATATTTTTGATCGTAAATTTTTATGAATATTCATCAAACCTACAGCGTTATTATATGTTTATAAATAGTCGAAAGTTATTATTTGTCATAAAATAAAAGGCAGACAAATATCCAAATAATTTTTCAAAAGGATTTGTTAATTTCTTTTAATGACATAGCTAAAAAGTAAAAGTAAAAAATCTAAACAAAAATTATAATGCACTTAAAAGACGTGTAATTAAATTAGTTTGTTATAATTATTTGCTTTTAATATATCTTTGATTGATAAAAAATTAAATATATAAAAATATTTTATTTGCTTTATTGAATATTGGTAAAATATTTTATAGATGCAACATAAAAACTCTACGTAATTTATGATGAACTTGGAATTAAAGAAACTCAACTCATTAAAGGTATTTTATTATTTTTTAACACAAATATTATTCTATTCTTTTTAGTTAAACAGCATAAAAAGATTTATGATCATTTCAAAACAAATCTAAGTTATTTGCCCTTTATGTAAAATTAATTTCAAACCAGTGTTATTTATTCAAGAAATAAAAATTTGCACTAGCTGTTGTAATACATTTTTTAACAGTAATTTATGTAACATCTAGTTTTTGCATAATAATTAATTAATCACCATTGTCGTTTTAGCACAAAAATTACTCTCAAGTAAATATTCAAGTATTACTTAATAATTAAAATAATTTTGCATCAGATTTGGAGAAAAATAATGTTTTATAAAGCTATTATTTGAATGTATCTAAACAAATAAACATTATTTATGTGATTATTTAATGATAAAGTAAACCGTGTGAAATACATTAATTAAAAGAATTGATTTATTCACAACAGAATCAATATGCTCATTAATAAAATAATTCTAAAATAAAATGAAATCCATGATTTATGATTTCATTTTTAATTAAGTGTGTAAAAATAAAATGTATAAACTATCATGCTTTATCTTTGTAATATTTATTTATAAAAAGGAAAGATGTATATGAATTAAATAATCTTATTGATGCTTCTTTTCATATTTCTTCAATTAAAAATCAAGTTTTTAATTCATTCTGTTCTGTCTAAATTTTAAAATCTTTTTAAAATTATTGAATACAAAATACATTCATAAAATATATTTATTTGCGATTAAGTGAATGCTGTTTTATTAATTAAAATGTTCAATAAATTAAAAACTGTTCACCATTTAAATATTCTTTAATAACATTTTAATTTATAATTGAATCAAAATAATGAAAAAGGCGATAAAAAGATAATTTTTTTAAAATATGGCAATTATTACTTTATTAATTTTATTTACACAGGCATTACAAAACAAATAAAAATGTCGAACAATATTTACATACTCATACAATATTTCCTAATAAAATTTAGTCCAAACATTTTTTAAATTTAGTACAAACATTACTAAAAGAGCAAACTTGTTTTAATGAAGATTGACACTTTAGTCTAGTATGTCGATGACGATAAAGTCTGATTGTCGATTTATAAAGTTGATGATAAAGATTGACAATTATTTTATTTATGATTCTTAATTAGAAAAATCATTAAATAAATTAAATATCAACTTGAAATTTATAGGTTAAATTTATTATAAGGACTTTAGCTTATCTTATTTTAGGTAGCATGTGAAGCAGACAGAATACAAAATAATTTCCATTGCAATTTAGATATTTAATGTCTAATATAAAGAATACTGTTAAAGAAAGAAATTTTTTGTGTCAAAAGTAAAGTTATTTTTATTCTAACAAAAAATGCATAAAAACCAAAGGGGAATAAAAATAAATCAACCAGGGCATCATCTTTAATTTAAGTACTTTTTGCATGTATTTAAAAACAACGTTTTTTTTTCCTACTTGTTTTTTAACAGAACTTGTTCATAATTGCGAACATCAAAATGTTTGTGTAAAATGTTGCCATGTTTTTCTTGTTTTCTGGTTGATGTTTTATTCGTTTCTGTACAAAGAAATTAATTTTCTCGATGTCATATTATAAAAAGAACTGCTTTACGCTCTTTTAATGGGCTGTGTCAAAGTGACTTTCAACTCTTCCATTAAAATTAAAGTGGAGTTTTGTTTCAAGGTAAAAAAATTATATTGTTTCATTTAATGCAAATGAGACAACGAATTTGAAACAGTTTTGATCGTTAATTTTATGAATATTCATCAAACGTGCAGAGTTATTATGTGTTGCACAAAGAGTCTTAGAAAGTTATTATTTGTCATAAAATAAAAAGGCAGAGAAATATCCAAATAATTTTTTTCAAAAGATTTGTTAATTTCTTTCTATAAAATTGTTAAAAAGTATAAATTAAAAGTCTAAACAAAAATTACAGTGCACTTAAAACACGTGTAAGTAAATTAGTTAACTATAATTACTTGCTTTTAATATATCTTTAACTGAAAGAAAATTAGATTCATAAATATTTTAAATGCTTTATTGAATATTGGTAAAATATTTTATAGAAGTAACATTAAATACTGTACGTAATTCATGATGAATTTGGAATTAAAGAAACTCAACACATTAATGGAATTTTCATTATTTTAATTCAAAACTTATTCTATTTCTTTTTAATTTAGCAGCATAAAAGATTTATGATCATATCAAAACACCCATCTTTGCCCTTTATGTAAAATTAATTTCAAACCAGTGTTATTTATTCAAAAAATAAAAATTTGTACTAGCTGATGTAACACTTTTTTGCAACCGTAATTTATGAAAAACATCTAGTTTTGCATACTAACTATTTAATACTAACTAATTTCTGTCGCTTTAGTACAGAAATTACTATCAATTAAATATTCAAGTGTTACTTAATAATTAATATAATTTTTGCATCAGATTTAGGGAAAAATAATGTTTTGAAAGCTATTATTTAAATTTATCCCCACAAATAACATCAATTATGTGATTAATTAATGATAAAGTAAACCGTGTGAAATACATTGATTAAAATGATTAATTTTTTTACAACAGAATCTATATGTTCATTAACAAAATAATTCTACAAATAAATGAATGCAGGATTTATGATTTCATTTTTAATTAAGTGAGTTAAAACTGTAATGAATGTATTAATCACATGATTTATCTTTGTAAATTCAAGAAAAAAAAAATATTTATTAATAAAAAAAAGCGAAGATGCAAATGAATTAAATAATCACACTGGTGCTTCTTATCATTTAAGATAATTAAAAAAGTAATAATTAAGCAAAGAGCAATCTTGTCAACTAGTGAAGATAGACGATTTAGTCTAGTGTGTCGATTTCGATAAAGATTGGTTGTTGATTGATAAAGTGGATGATAAAGACAATTAGTTGTTAAAATTATTTTGTTCACCATGATTCTTAATAAGAAAAATCAATTAAATAAATTAAATATCAACTTACAATTTATAGGTTAAATAAATTATCTTGAGAACATAAAAGTCACTTATCATGTTTCAGGTAGCATGCGAAGCAGACATCATATAAAATCATTTCTACGGTAAGTTAGATATATTAATGTCTAATCTAAACAACATTGTTATATTTAAAGAAAGAAAGGCAGAAAAAATTTTTTGCATAAAAAGTAATGTTATTTTTATTCCCAACAAAAAAGTGCACAAAAACCAAAAGGGAATAAAAATAAATCAACCAAGGCATCATCCTTAATTTAAGTACTTTTTTTGCAAGGCTTTAAAAACAAATTTTTTTTTTTTACTTGTTTTTCAACAGAACTTGTTCATAATTGCGAACATCAAATGTTTGTGTAAAATGTTGTCATGTTTTTCTTGTTTTCTGGTTGATGTTTTATTCGTTTCCTGCACAAAGAAATTAATTATATCGATGTCATATTCTAAAAATAACTTTTTTTTTATTCTCTTTTAAAGAGTATGTGTCAAAGTGACTCTCAACTCTTCCATTAAAATTAAAGTGAAGTTTTGTTTCAAGGTAAAAAAAAAAGTTATATTGTTTCATTTAATGCAAATGAGACAACGAATTTCAAACATCGCAAATTTTTATAAATATTCACCAAACGTACAACGTTATTATGTGTTGCATAAAGAGTCAAAGAAAGTTATTATTTGTCATAAAATAAAAAGCAGGCAAATATCCAAATAATGTTTTTTCAAAATGATTTGTTAATTCCTTTCATCAACGTAACTAAGAAGCATAAGTAAAAAATCTAAACAAAAATTGCAATGCTCTTAAAACACGTGTAAGTAAATTAGTTTGTTACAATTACTTGCTTTCAATTTTATCTTTGGCTGATAAACAAATTAAATACATTACATAAATATTTTAAATGCCCTATTGGATATTGGTAAATATTTTACAGATGCAAATTACTTGCAGATGTAAATAAAATACTGCAAGTAATTTGTGATAAACTTGGAATTAAAGAAACTCAGCCATTATTAGAATTTCATTATTTTAATTCAAAACTTATTCTATTTTTTTAATTAAACAGCATAAAAAGATTTACGATGATCTTAAACAAATCCTAACATAACTAACGTTGCCCTTTATGTAAAATTAATTTCAAACCAGTGTTATTTATTCAAGAAATAAAATGTGCACTAGCTAATGTAATACTTTTTTGTAACCGTAATTTATGAAACATCTAGTTTTGCATAATAATTAATTAATCTCCGTTGTCGCTTTAGTACAAAAATTACTATCAATTATATATTCCGGTGTTACTTAATAATTAAATTAATTTTGCATCAGATTTGGAAAAAAAATAATGTTTTGAAAGCTATTATTTAAATGTATCTAAGCAAATAGCATTGATTATGTGATTATTTAATGATAAAGTAAACCGTGTGAAATACATTGATTAAGAGGATTAATTTATTTAAAACAGAATCAATATGTTCATTAACAAGGTAATTCTACAAATAAAATGAATTCGTGATTTATGATTTCATTTTTAATTAAGTGACTAAAGAGAATAATGAATGTATTAATTTTCATGATTTATCTTTGTAAATTCATAAAACAAAATATTTATTAATAAAAAACGAAAGATTCAAATGAATTAAATAATAACACTGATGTTTCTTATCATTTAAGATAATAATAAAAATAATAATATAATAAAGAGTCGACCATTGACCATTGACCATTTAGTCTAGTGGGTCGATTTCGATAACACACAGTTGTTAATATCATTTTGTTAACCACGATTCTTAATTAGAAATACTTTTGATTCAATTAAGAAAATTAAATATGAACTTATAATTTATTTGTGAAATAAATTATTTTAAGAAACTAACAGCTAATTATCATGTTTCAGGTAACATGTGAAGCAGAACAGATTATAAAAATTTCCATAGCTATTTTAGATATATTAATATCTAATATAAATAACATTGTTAAATTTAAAGAAAGAAATGCAGAAAAGAGTTTTTGTATCAAAAGTAATGTTATTTTTATTCGCAACAAAAAACGTATAAAAACCAAAAGGGAATAAAAATAAATCAACCAGGGCAACATCCTTAATTTAGGTATTTTTTTTTTTGCATGCCTTTAAAAACAAGTTTTTTTTTTTCAACAGAACTTGTTCATAATTGCGAATATCAAAATGTTTGTGTAAAATGTGTCATGTTTTTCTTGTTTTCTGGTTGATGTTTTATTTGTTTCCTGTACAGAGAAATTAATTATCTCGATGTCATATTATAAAAAGAACTTTTTTTGTGCTCTTTTTAATGAGTTGTGTCAAAGTGACTCTCAACTCTCCCATTAAAATTAAAGTGAAGTTTTGTTTCAAGGTAGTAGGATAAAAAAAATTATACTGTTTCATTTAATGCAAATTAGACAACGAATTTGAAACACTTTTGATCGTAAATGTTTATGAGTATTCATCAAACGTACAGCGTTATTATGTGTTGAATGAAGAGTCGAAACTTATTATTTATCATAAAATGAAAGGCAGGGAAATCTCCAAATAAGTTTTTTTTTGAAAATTAGATTTGTTCATTTCTTTCAATAACAAAGTAAAAATCTGAAGACAAATTATAATGCACTTAAAACACTTGTAAGTAAATTAGTTTGCTACAATTACTTGCTTTTAATTTATCTTGCACTGATAAAAAAAATTAAATGCAGTACATAAATATTGTAAATGCTTTATTGAATATTGGAAAAATATTTTATAAGTGTAACATAAAATACTGTACGTAATTTATGATGAACTTGGAATTAAAGAAATTCAGCACATTAATGGAATTTCATTATTTTAATTTAAAATTTATTGTATTCTTTTTAATTAAACAGCATAAAAAGATTTATGATCATCTCAAAACAAATGTTATCATATTTGCACTTTATGTAAAAATTATTTCGTACCATTGTTATTTATTCAAGAAATATAAATTTGCACTAGCTGATGTAATATTTTTTTTGCAACCATAGTTTATGTAACATCTAGTTTTGCAGAATAACTAATTAATCTCCGTTTTTGCTTTATTACAAAAAATACTTTCAATTAAATATTCAAGTGTTACTTAACAATTAAAATAATTTTGCATCAAATCTAGAGAAAAATAATGCTTTGAAAGCTACTATTTAAATGTATCTAAATAAATAACATTAATTATGTGATTATTTAATGATGAAGTAAACCGTGTGAAATACATTTATTAAAAGGATTAATTTATTTACAACAGAATCAATATGCTCATTAACGAAATAGTTCTTCAAATAAAATGACTGCATGATTTATGATTTCGTTCTTAATTATTAGTGAATAAAGAATTTAATGAATTTATTAGTTATTTCGATTTATCTTTAAAAATACACGAAACAAAATATTTATTAATAAAAAGAGAATATGAATATGAATTAAATAATCATACAGATGCTTCTTTTCATATTTCTTCCATTAAAAATCAAGTTTTTAATTGAATCTTTTCTCTGTCTAAATTTAATATAATATTTTAAAATACATTAAAGAATAGTCAAAGAAACTTACATTCATAAAATATAATTATTTGCGATTAAGTGAATGCAGTTTATAAATTAAAATTCTCAGTAAATTTACAGTCTCAGTACAAAGCAAATAAAAATGTCAAACTATATTTAGAAACTCAGATATATTATTTACTAATAAAATTTAAGAACTTTTATTAAATCTGATTACCATTATTTTAATCTTGAAATAAATTTTTTAAAAATGATCTGAATATAATATCATTGCACATTCGAATATTTAATATATTTATTTATAAAAAATAAATCTTGTTAGAAAAACTTAAATTAAATAGCATAACCTTCAAAAAATGACAAACGGAAAAAAATTAAAGGAAAAAATTTATAAATTTGTTTGTGCTAAATAATTTACAAAATATTGGTTTATATGAAAATGGAGAGGTGAGTATAAATCAGATAGTAGATAATTAGAGAGTAATAAGTAATAATTAGAGAGTAATGACTTGAATCCTGCTATAGGCGATTCTCACTAACATCGTATTCATAAATGAAGAGATTTGATAATGATAGAGACATAATGATATCTCAATCAACACTACATAACTTTATCTATGCACTTTTTTTTTGAATTTACAAAGAAATTTTTGGGACATATATACCTGAATCCCGATTCGTGGCCTAGTAGTAGCATATGCAATGGACATATAGTAGGGTCACTATCAAAATTGCTGTAGAAATATTTAAATTTTTTATGGCTAATTCTGATGAAAATCGTGTTATAGTTGCATATTTGATTAATAATAACATCAAATAGTTCTTAATAACGCCCGAATTCAAAATGGTTGTATAGGTAGCAATTGAAGATATACAAAAAAGTACTCCTATTACCTACATTGAAACTGCGTATTAGAAAAGGTTTGCTACCGAAAAGGTGTGTCCAATTAACTAGATCTAGGGATAAACGTTGACCATTTAACAAATTACTTTACCAAGAACTAATAGGAATAACGAAATTTTTTAACTAAATGGCATCGTGTGTATTTCTGTTATTGTCAAAAAATATAATAAAAAAATTGATCTTACTAATTGCACCAATGTTTTAAGTGCAATTATATTAACTATCTACATTATTATAATTCTGAAAATAATTGATTTAAGTTAAGTTGCCTTAAGTGCGTGGGGGAGCACTCCCATAAAAAGAATGCGGCATTCAGGAAAAATTGGAAATCCAAAAATTTAACAATTGAGGTGAAAATAGACATGTCGCTATTTAGCGGGGACGTCGAAAATTCCCCAAACATTAATTATACTGCTGTAATTCAAACTTTTTAATTTCAACCTTTTACTGTAACTCCTATGGTACCGCAAAGTCAAAACCAATTGAATACAGCAATGCACATACTAATTTATACATAAATCTAAGCATTTAGTTCGTCTCCTTTTTACTAATTTAGATAGACTTAATGGCTTAGTCCAACAATTAAGTACTGCTCAACACAAAATAGACAAGCTCCAGGTCTTTGTTTTTAATTTAAGGATGTAAAATATTTTTTTTGCATAAAATACCGTATGATTTTTGGTAATATTACGTTTGATTCAAACATTACAACATATTCTAACGTCTGTGTTCTTTTATAAAATAAACACGCAACTACTTTAAGTATGTTATTCAACATAATAAAAATGTAGCAATATACACAAAAGAAAAAAAACATTCAAAAGCAATCTGTACTGTATAAAGGGCAACATCCTGCCATTTCGGACGCAAGGCACGTCCAGAAAGTAAATTTAGTAGCCTTTTGCGAACATTTATTGCTTGCTGTAGTGTGAAATGGAGTCCGAGAAACGGTCCAAAAATAGCAAAACGGCTGTTTCTCAAGTCAACAAGAAGATATATTTCCTTTACAATCGTCCTCTTTGTTTTACCTCTCCGAATTTGATTCTTTTAACTCTGCGGTTGCATTAAAAAAGATCAACCAAAAAAAAAAGAAAGAAAACAGAATGTTACCAACAATTTGTTTTTATAACTTCGAACCTGTTACTCGCCATTTTCATGAAAAACTAAAAAGCAGCAGCAAATAGGACCGAAAGCAGTGGGAATTCATTGGAAAAATGGCTTTGTTCGAGGGGGGGAATTAGGTCACTTCTGGTTTAACGGTCTTGTTTCTTTACGAAACACATTTTTCGTAAATAATGCTCAAACAGCAGTTTTGAATGCAAAGGAGCGGCAAATTTTGTTTGGAGATTGTTGCATTATGTTGAATTGTCGAACGGAAATTTACTACTTAACGGAATTGCTATAATATTTTTACTAATATTGCCTTAAAGTACATTTCGATAATAGATTTTACAAAATTAAAAATTTGTTGCTTGCAAACTGTCAATTTACAATTAGAGACTTTGCTGAAGATGCCGGAATTTTAAAAGGAACCCACAATTCCATTTTGGGCCTCAAACGCATCAAATTTCTATTGGAACCGAAAACATTGAATGCGCCAGATCACACTGCATTGATTTTCGTGACTTTTCGCCAAAAATTAAACCTATATCTTTCCATTGTATTCACACCGTGTGACCTAAACTCAAAAGACCACTCCAGGGACACCGTTTTGAGTCGCTTGAAAAGATTCAATGTGATTCGGCGCATGCTTTGAAGCCATCCCTGCCGATGTTTTTTAGCATGCATAGAAGATTGGAAAACCGGGGGCATCAGTACATTGTGTCCGGAGGATTACTTTGGCAGCGATGAAATAAATTTGGAGGAATAAATAAAGAGTTTTTTTTTTTTTAAATTTGGGTTTAATTTTTTGGGCACAGTATTATTCTGACGTGTATGTAATTCTATAAAATGAACATGCAAACATTTTAAGTATGTTATTCGACATAATAAAAATGTACCTAAATACACCAAAGGCAGAAAAAAATTCAAAAGAAATCTGCATTGTAGATTTCTTTTCATTAGCCAACATCCGTAGATTCATTGGGCCAACATCCAGTCATTCAAGACGCAAGGCACGTCCAAAGAATAAATTTAGTGGCCTTTTGGCGAATATTTATTGTTTGCTGTACTGTGAAATGGAGTCCGAGAAACGGTCCAGAAATAGCAAAACGGCTATTTCTCAAGTCAACAAGAAGATATATTTTATTTACAATCGTCCTCTTTATTTTACCTCTCCGAATTTGATTCTTTTACTCTGCGGTTGCATTCGGAAAAGAGCAACAGAAAAAAAAGAAAGCAAACAGCCGCGACGAATGTTGCCAGCAATTTGTTTTTGTAACTCCGAACCTGTTACTCGTCATTTTCTAGAAAAACTAAAAATGCAGCAGCAAATAGGACCGAAAGCAGTGGGAATTCATTGGAAAATGGCTTTGTTCGAGGGGGAATTAGGTTTCTTCTCTTGTTTAACGGTCTTGTTTCTTTACGAAACGCATTTTTCGAAAATAATGCGCAAACAGCAGTTTTGAATGCAAAGGAGCGGCAGATTTTGTTTGGAGATTGTTGCATTATGTTGAATTGTTGAACGGAAATTTACTGCCATTCTCTTTAACGAGAATTTTTCAATATTTTTATCCGAATATTGTTTTAAATACATTAAACGGTATAGATTTTACAAAATTAAAATTTTTGTATGCAAACTGTTTTTTTACAATTAGAGACATTTTTGCTTAAGATGCCGGAATTTTAAAAGGAACATTTCAATAACAGATTCTATTGCATTTTCTATAACTGTGACATTAGAATAAATAATCTATTGAGTAACCGAAAAGAGTTAATATGAAACCCTTTAGATGAATAAAAATTTTTTTTATCTTGACATCATTGATTTAATGATGTAAAAATATAGATTTTTAATACTTAAAAAAAGATTAATTAAAATATAATCTTTTTTTTCCATTGTAATAGTTTCTACAGCATTTTCTATAGATCCTAAATTACAAAAACATAAATCAGATTAATTATTGACACTTTTAGATGAATAAAAATGTTTCGGCTTATCATTATTAATGGCCGAAGGCCATCGGTGTAAAAATATTTTTTCATAAAAATACAGTAATATTTTCATTAATATTTTTTAAAATACATTTCAATATTAAATTCTACAACATTTTCTATAATTACGAAATTGGCAGCGATAAATTAATTAAATATTGATTTTTAGATAAATAAAAAGTTATTAACTAGTCATTTTAATTTTTAAAAATTTTTTTTAAAATACAATAGTTTTTTCAATATAAACATTGTATGTTTTGACGTTTTTACAGTTTTATAAAATGAACATGCAAACATTTTAAGTATGTTATTCAACATAATAAAAATGTACCAAAATACCAAAAGAGAGACAAAAAAATCTGCAAGATCACTGCCAACATCCGTAAAGGCCAACATCCAGCCATTCAAGACGCAAGGCACGTCCAAAGAATAAATTTAGTGGCCTTTTGGCGAATATTTATTGTTTGCTGTAGTGTGAAATGAAGTCCGAAAAACGGTCCAGAAATATCAAAATTGCTGTTTCTCAAGTCAAAAAGAAGATATATTTTATTTACAATCGTCCTCTTTATTTTACATTTCCGAATTTGATTCTTTTTAACTCAGCGGTTGCATTCGGAAAAGAACAACAGAAAAAAGAAGCAAAAGCCGCACGAATGGACAATTTGTTTTTTAACTAACCTGTTACTCGCCATTTTAATGAAAAACTAAAAATGCAGCAGCAAATAGGATTGAAATCAGCGGGAATTCATTGAAAAGTGGCTTGATTCGCGGGGAATCAGGTTTTCCTCTTGTTTAACGGTCTTGTTTCTTTACGAAACGCATTTGTTTCGTAAATAATGCGTAAAGAGCAGTTTTGAATGCAAAGAAGTGGCAGATTTTGTTTTGATTGTTGCATTATTTGAATTGTTGATCTGAAAGTTACTGCTTTTCTATCGATTGAAGTTTTTTTTTGGAGACAATTGCTATCCAACAATTTACTTTTTAAATATTGAAATCTTTTAGGTTAACAAAAATTTAAACAACGATTGTTTATTTAATGAAGCTAAATATTTTTTTTTTTATGAAAATACTATAATATTTTATTTAATGTTATTTTAAAATACATTTCAATAATAGATTCTACAGCATTTTCTATAACTGCAACATTAGAATTAAATATTGGTAATAATTAGTAGATTAAATATTGAGCCTTTTAAAAATTAAAAATTTTTTAGCTTGTCATCATTAATTTTATGATGTGAAACATTTTCTTTTCATAAAAATACTATAATAGTTTTATTAATATTCTTTTTTAAAATTCATTTCATCGTAATAGTTTCTACAACATTTTGTATAGCTCCGAAATTACAGTAAAACATAAATAGATTAAATATTTAAACATTTTAGATGATGAAAAATTAATTTATGTTTATTAATTTGATGATGTAAAATATTTTTTTCATAAAATTTTCAATTTCTTATACTCCTAAATTAGAGTACAAACTATAATAAATTAAAATACAATAAATTAGCTTAAATATTACAAATATTTCAAATGATTAAAAAAATAAACTTATAATTATAAATTTAATGATGTAAAACATTTTTTTACATAAAATACCGTATAATTTTCATTAATGTTATGTTTGATTGAAACATTTACCCTACTCTGACGTTTTATGTAGTTTTATAAAATGAACATGCAACCACTTTAAGTATGTTATTCAACATAATAAAAAGGTAGAAAAATACACAAAAGAGTAAAAAAAAAAAAAAAAAAAAAAGAAATCTGCACTGTATAAAAGAGCCAGCATCCAGCGATTCAAGACGCAAGGCTGTGGAAAATAAATTTTTTTGCCAATATTTATTGTTTGCTGTAGTGTGAAATGGAGTCCGAGAAACGGTTCAAAAATAGCAAAACGGTTGTTTCTCAAGTCAGCGAGAAGATATATTTATTTACAATCGTCCTCTTTATTTTACATTTCCGAATTTGATTCTTTTAACTCTGCGGTTGCATTCGGAAAAGAGCAACATAAAAGAAATCAAACAGAATGTTACCAACAATTTGTTTTTATAACTCCGAACCTGTTACTCGCCATTTTCATGAAAAACTAAAAAGCAGCAGCAAATAGGACCGAAAGCAGCGGGAAATCATTGGAAAAGTGGCTTGATTCGCGGGGAATTAGGTTTCTTCTTGTTTAACGGTCTTGTTTCTTTACGAAACGCATTCGTTTCGTAAGTAAGAGCAGTTTTGAATGCAAAGAAGCGGCAGATTTTGTTTTGGGATTGTTACATTATGTTGAATTGCTGAACGAAGTTACTGCAATTGAGTTTTTTTTGAAGTCAGTTCTTATCCAACAATTTGTTTTAAATATTAAAAGAATTGTTTATTTAATGACGTAAAATATTCTTTTTTCTAAAGTACTATATTTTTATGATATATTTTTTATTAATATTATTTTCAAATACATTTAATAACAGATTCTAATCATTTTCTATCATTCCAAATTTATTTTAAAACGTAAATTAGAGTTCAATAAATTAGATTAAATATTGAAATATTTTAAATAAATTTAAAAATTTTAATTTGTGATTATTAATTTAATGATGTAAAATATGTTTTTATAAAACACAGTAAAAGTTTATTAATATTGCTTTTGTTCATTTAAATATGAAATTCTATATTTATAAATTAGACTAAGCATTCAACTCTTTTAGAAGAATAAGATTTTAAACCTGTGATTATTAATTTAACGAGGGAAAACATTTGTTTTTCTAAAAATAGTTAAAATTTTTTAAATATATTTCAATGTTAAGGTCTGCAACATTTTCTATAACTCCGAAATTAGAGTGCAACAAATTAGACTAAATATTAAAACCATTTTGGATGAATAAAAAAAATTAACTTCTACTTATTAATTTAATGATGTAAAATATTTTTTCATAAAATTTTCAATTTGTTTTACTAATAAATTAGAGCAAACAATAAATTAGAGTACAAACAATTTGCTTAAATATTTAAAACCTTTTTAGATTATCAAATGAAAAAAAAATAAACTTATGGTTATTAATTTAATGATGTAAAACATTTTTTTACATGAAATACCGTATAATTTTCATTAATATTACTTTTTACCCAAATATTGTAACATATTGTGACGGCTATGTATGTTATATCATGAACACGCAACCACTTTAAGTATGTTATTCAACATAATAAAAATGTAACAAAACACACACAAGAGAGACAAAAAAAATTCAAAAGATATCTGCACTGTATAAAGAGCCAACATCAGCGCCATTCAAGACACAAGACATGTCCACAAAGTAAATTTAGGTGCCTTTTATGAACATTTATAGTTTGCTGTAGTGTGAAATGGAGCCCGAGAAACGGCCAAAAAAAAAAAACGGCTGTTTCTCAAGTCAACAAGAAGATATATTTTATTTACAATCGTCCTCTTTATTTTACCTCCGAATTTGATTCTTTTAACTCTGCGGTTGCATTCGGAATAGAGCAACAGAAAAGAAAGCAAACAGACAAATGTTACCAACAATTTGTTTTTACAACTTCGAACCTGTTACTCGCCATTTTCATGAAAAACTAAAAAGCAGCAGCAAATAGGACCGAAAGCAGTGGGAATTCATTGAAAAAGTGGCTTGATTCGCGGGGAATTAGGTTTTTCTCTTGTTTAACGGTCTTGTTTCTGTACGAAACGCATTTGTTTCGTAAATAATGCGCAAAGAGCAGTTTTGAATGCAAAGAAACGGCAGATTTTGATCGGCATTGCTGCATTTTGTTGAATTGTTGAACGGAATTGTACTGCCATTCTATTTATTGAATTTATTTTTGACGTCACTTGTTATTCAACTATTTGTTTTAAATATTGAAATCTTTTAGGTTAATAAAAATTTAAACAGGCGATTGTTTATTTAATGATGTAAAATATTTTCTTATTATTTTTAAAAACTATAATATTTTTAAAAATGTTATATTAAAATACATTTTGATAATAGATTGTACAACATTTCCTATAAATTCCAAATTAGATCAAACTTAAATTAGAAAGCAATAAATTAGATTATATACTGACACCTTTTTAGATGAATAAACAATTTTTAGCTTGGCATTATTAATTTAATGATGTAAAATATTTTTCTACAAAATTTTCAATTTGCATTACGTGAGAGATGTTTTTCTTTTTACGGTGGAGGGTTGTCAGCTATACGCCCAATGCTTACAGTCATATGAGATCGTGTCTTACTGCTTGAAGTGGATTGCCAACCACTACAAACAACCGGGACACCGTCAGACTCGAACCCGAAACACCTGTGGTACCGAGCGCCAGATTTAAAGCGTTTTAGAAGATATAAAATAAACATATTATTGTTAATTTAAGTATCTAAAATATTTCTTCATAAAATATCTCAAAATTTAATTACTAATATATTTGAATCAAACATTGCAACATATTGCCACATCTACGAAATTTTATAAAATCCACACGCAACCACTTTAAGTATGTTATTCAACTTAATAAAAATGTTTCAAAAACACACAAAAGAGTAACAAATAAAATTCAAAAGAAATCTGCACTGTATAAAGAGCCAACATCCACCATACTCAACCCAATGCACATAAAAAATTTAGTGGCATTTTGGGAATATTTATTGTTTGCTGCAGTGTGAAATCCTTTTAGATGATTAAAAAATAAACGTAAGATTATTAGTTTAAATGTTTTTTTCTAAGATTTCATTAATATTATTTTTGGATAAAACATTGTAACATATTCAGACATCTATGTAGTTTTTATAAAAAGAACACGCAACCACTTTAAGTATGTTATTCAACGAATAAAAATGTAGCAAAAATACACAAGACAGTAAAAAAAAAAAATTCAAAAGAAATCTGCACTGTATAAAGGGCAACATCTGGCCATTCTAGACACAAGGCACGTCCTGAAAGTAAAATTAGTAACCTTTTGCGAACATTTAGAGTTTGCTGTAGTGTGAAATGGAGTACGGGAAACGGTCCCAGAAAGGCAAAACGGCTGTTTCTCAAGTCAACAAGAAGATATATTTTATTTACAATCGTCCTCTTTATTTTACCTCTCCGAATTTGATTCTTTTATCTCTGCGGTTTGCATTCGGAAAAGAGCAACAGAAAAAAGAAAGCAAACAGACAAATGTTACCAACAATTTGTTTTTACAACTTCGAACCTGTTACTCGCCATTTTCATAAAAACTAAAATGCAGCAGCAAATAGGACCGAAAGCAGCGGGAATTCATTGGAAAAGTGGCTTGATTCGCGGGGAATTAGGTTTTGTCTTGTTTAACGGTCTTGTTTCTTTACGAAACGCATTTGTTTCGTAAATAATGCGCAAAGAGCAATTTTGAATGCAAAGAGGCGGCAGATTTTGTTTGGGGTTGTTGCAGTATGTTGAATTGTTGAACGGAAATTTAACTACCATTCTATTTATTGAGTTTATTTTTGAAGTCAATTGTTATGCAACGATTTGTTTTTAAATATTAAACAGGCGATTGTTTATTTAATGATGTAAAATATATTTTATTTTATAAAATACTTTAATATTTTTATTTATATTATTTTTTAATACATTTTAATATTAAATTCTACGGCATTTTCTGTTACTCAGAAACCAGGCTAGAGTACAATAAATAAAACCGAATATTGAAACTTTTGAGATGAATAAAAATTTTTAGTTTGTCGTTATTAATTTAATGATGTAAAATATTTTGTTTATGAAATGCTTTAATATTTTTATTAATATTGTTTAAAATACATTTCAATAATAGATTCTACAACTTTTTCTATTATTTCCAAATTAGTGTAAAAATAAATTAGAGTGCAATAAATTATATTAAATATTCAAAGTCTTTTTAGTTGATTAAAAATAGATAAACTTATGATTATAAATTTAATTATCTAAAGCATTTTTTTGCATAAAATAATGTAAAATTTCAGTAAAATAATGTTTGACTCAAATATTATAACATATTTTGATGTCTATATAGTGTAGTTTTATAAAATGAACCTGCAACCACTTTAAGTATGTTGTTCAACATAAAATAAAAATGTAGCAAAATACCCAAAAGAGAAAAATAATCCAAATGAAATCTGCACTGTATAAAGGACAGCAACCAGCCATTCTCAACACAAGGCACGTTCGGAAAGTAAATTTAGTGGCAATTTGCGAACATTTATTGTTTGCTATACTGTGAAATGGAGTCCGAGAAACAGTCCAAAAGTAGCAAAACGGCTGTTTCTCAAGTCAACAAGAAGATATATTTTGTTTACAATCGTCATCTTTATTTTACCTCTCCGAATTTGATTCTTTTAACTCTGCGGTTGCATTCGGAAAAGAGCAACAGAGAAAACAAAGCAAACAGCCGCGACGAATGTTGCCAACAATTTGTTTTTATAACTCCGAACCTGTTACTCGCCATTTTCATGAAAAACTAAAAAGCAGCAGCAAATAGGACCAAAAGCAAAAGGAATTCTTTGGAAAAGTTGTTTGATTCGCAGGGGAATTAGGTCTCTTCTGGTTTAACGGTCTTGTTTCTTTACGAAACACATTTGTTTTGGAAATAATGCGCAAAAAGAGCAGTTTTGAATGCAAAGAAGCGGCAGATTTTGTTTCGGATTGTTGCATTATGTTGAATTGTTGAAAGAAAAGTTACTGTCACTTTATTTATTGAGTTTATTTTTGAAGTCAATTGTTATTCAACAATTTGTTTTAAATATTAAACAGGGGATTGTATATTTAATGATGTAAAATATATTTTTTTTGTAAAATACTGTAATATCTTTACCAATATTATTTTAAAATACATTTCTATAACTGATTCTACAACATTTTCTATAATTTTGAATTTAGAGTAAAACATAAATTAGAGCGCAACGGTTAATGGCCAATGGAGGTTGTATGTTTTAAATTTGAAGGAAAACCCATGTGTATCCTTTGTCCATCTTCGTACTGTGGATGTAGTTTAGCATGTCCTGCTTGCTGTTTGCGTCATGCTAATTGCAAAAATTTTATCTTGGTCAACATCATTTAAAAACAAACATTATATTAATGGGAATCGAAAAACACAAACAATCAGACATTCACAAAAACCAAATAAATAATAAATAGTTCATGAAGAAAAATTCAAGAATACATGTCTTTAATTTTGATTCTCTTCAACTTTCGTAGAAAAAACAATCAAAAACTTTCCATTAAACATTCCATATGAAACTGAGTTAACAGTTATCCGGCAGCAGACATTCCGCCCTAAAACACACGCCGAAAACACACAAATCTCAATAAACAAAAAAAAAAAACTTATTATTTTTCCTATCTTATCCAATTTTCAGCATCTTTATGGAATGCATTATTTTTTTTTTCCAAAGGTCAGAGTTATTCCGTCATTATTGGAGGCAATCGTGCAGCGGAAGCGATCACGTGACGTTCATAAAAGTGCGCGATTGGTCTGTTCGGGACTGGTGTTGTTTGTTTTGGCATAGGGGGCAGTTGTTTTTATGAGGGCAGAGGGGAGGGGGGTGACGTCTTATGTGCGGAATGACGAAAACTGGGATCGGATCGGTGGGATTATTCACCCGCAAAACCATCTCTTACCGTAAAATGGAAAGGATAAAAGGGTACTGAATATGATGGGGGTCGGGTACAAATAAACACGTCTGACACATAGGCCCTACACTATTGTGATCTGAATAACCAATCGTAGAGGATCCATCTCTAACTGATTTTCTTAAAATAAAACTATGTAAATATTTCAATGATGAAATACATAGTAGAGAGTTTTTGCATAACGTTTTTTATCGTCCGATATTTTTCTTCCTAGCGCGCATGCCCATAGGGAATACTATTGCGCATGCATATCTCTAATACTGCACTACTGAGCTATTTCTATGAGCATGCGCGCGAGGAAGAAAAAAATATCAGAAGGTAAAAACGTTATGCAAAAACTCTCTATTATCTGACTTGTAGTGCAGTATGCTGATCTATCTCATTTGACAACTAGTGGCCAAGTGGCTAGCTCTCTTTGGTACCACAAGCTTCAAATTCGAATCTTGGAAGTGGCATGGATGTTTGTTAGTGGTTCGGAACCCCTTTAAACTATAGGTCCCTCTAACTTTAGACCTCGTGTGCACAAGTTGACCGTAGAGAGAGAAACCGAACCGAACCTTCGGACACCTAGATCCTACACCAGGCTTATCTGAATAATCAATTGAAAGGGGCTCATCTACAAATGGTTTTCATGAAATACAGCAATGTAATTATTTTAATGGTGAAATACATATCACTTGACTCATAGTACAGTATGCAGCTGGTGTAATATGAATTCGTCAGCTCCTTGCACTGCACTCATTGTATGTAGAAAAGACTCTTTGGTAATTGCAAGAGTATGTGTGACTCCATTCTATGAGTGAAAAATTCAAATTTCCACCGATGTGGCATTCAAATGTTGTGTAGTTACTTCTAAAATCTTCAAGAAAGCAATAATCTACTTTCTTTGTCCACCAGATACCGTTTGTGGTAGTTTACATGAAACAAGAATGCGTTGATGTTTTTGTCTGCAGTCATTCATTACACAAACATATAGACTGAAAAATGGTACTTTATAGATCGGTGGAAATACAGTACATGTTATCGAGTATGACTTCACTCGTTAAGGATAAAACTCAAGTTTCTTCTGTATAACACAAAGGTTGCGGTGATTGGACATCATGAGTGAACCAGTATGATTCCATCCGCTAATAGGAGATTTCAGATTTTTGTTATATCACATACAAATGTAGTTCTGTTACCCCTGAAAGAAGTTAACCCATTTTTTTTTTTTTTTTTTTTTTTTTTTATCAGATTATATTCTGTGGTGAATGGATAGCATGGATGAACCGATATGATTCCACCCACTAATTTTCTGCTACACCACACTCAAATGTAGTTACTTAACTTCTGGAAGACATTAACCGTTTTGTCTTCCTTTTGCTTATCAGGATATGTTCTGTGGTGATTGAACAGCATGGGTGAACCGGAATGTCTCCAAATCTCATAGGAGTTTTCTTTTTTTTTTTCTACTACACTAAACTCAAATGTAATTCAGTTGCAGCTGAAAGACGTTAACCAATTTTTTTTTTTTTTTGTCTATCAAAATGTATTCTATAGTAATTGGGACAGAATGGGTGAACCTGTATGACTCCACCAACTAATAGGGAACTTTCGATTTTCTGTTACACAACATGCAAATATAGTTTTTTTTACCCCTGAAAAACATTAATCCTTTTTTGTGCATCAAGATGCGTTTGTGGTGACAGGAATTGTCTGGATAAATTGGAAACATCAGGTAGGTGTGCTGGTTTTTTTTACAGTTATAACTGTTTGTAGTAGTCTATATCAGCAAGAGGCGATACATGATATTAAAAAATTACTACTTGTAAATTGAACTGTGACTGGTACCATAAAATTTCTTATTTAAAATCCATTATCCTTATAATTTACTGAAATCGCCCATTATATTATCCTCTTAGTAAATATTCATTTAGTTTAAAACTATTTTTTAACAACAATACTTTGATGTTGCAAACTTAATCAATGATTTAAAAATTGAATCAAATTTATTGAAAGTGTATCTCTGATTTCAACTGAAAGATAAACTTAAAAAAATAGTTGAAGAATTGTGACGTTTGTATCTAAACAACAACATGTAAAGAATATCAGAAAAAAACATTTAAAAATATATATACTTCTTTCAATTTACTTGAATTCATTTCATACTTAATTATTACACTGCCATAAATATATAATTTATTTAATATTTGAATATTCATTTGAAATAATTTTTTGTTACATCCCATGATTATGCAGAATACAGAAATAAAAAGTAATAACCATAATAAGGGATTTATATTGCAAAATAGAAAAAAATTTATAAAAAATTGTTATTATGAATATCAATGAATTAACAATTGAACAATGAAACAACAATAATCATAATAAAGAATTTATATAGCAAAATAGAAAAAAATGATAAAAAAGTTTCTATTATGACGACCAACGAAATAACAATTAGTAATCATTATAAAGGATTTAAATTGCAAAATACGAAAATAATTGATGAAACCCTGTTGGAATATGTAACTTTGTACCTCACCCCCTATTAATTGAAAGAAAAAAAGTCGAAGGTTACAAATTATCATCTAAGTCAGCAATCACCTTAAATCTTTGATAAGAGAAACAACAATGAAAAAGTAAATGCATCTTTTTTTGTACGTTTGGTTTCGTTAACAACAAAACGTTTTATCACTTCATTTTCTTCAACCAAAATCCTAGAGCTTTATATTTTCTTTTTATACGTATAGACATGAGTTCATGTATCTGGACAAAAGACAAAGTTGATACAATCGAATAAAATAAAAGAAGGTTTATACTTAAGGTTTTCGATAGAAATCAATGGATGGAGAAACAAAATAATGCCACAGATATAACATTGTTACTAAAACTTCTTGAGAATATATAAATAAAAGTGATTTTGTCTGTTATTATTAAGCTAAATATTAACTGTTCAAATGAAAAAATGAAAATACCAATTTGGCGAGTTTAATATTAATAATTCGCATAACTTATCGCCAAAGTTTACAGAAGTATTTAGAATTTGCGAGGAATTCAGAGAATTTTGTGGACAAGATACTTAACTCCAGACAAGTATTTAAAACGCTCATTTTCTCGGAGATTCTCCTTCATTTTGTCAGCCCTATAAAAGGTCTCCACAGCTACAAATAGGTGTAGTGGAATTTATGTTTTCGTATAATAAAGAGGTTTTCATGATAAGGGTCTATTGACAATTGATCTATGGGTCTTTGTTTTTTACTGGTACATTTTGTTTTTTGCTTCACTAATTAAAATTAGACAATTATAACTTTTTTTTTTTTTAATTTCCAATGGCAACTTTACAGGACAAAGATAAAAAAATAAATACAAAGAACAAGATAGAAACAAATGTCATCAGTTAGTTCCATCCAATTAAATCTGGCTTTCCAATAACGCTTCCATAAAAAAAAAAAGGGAGACAGTGCAGAACAGGAAGCTAGGTGAGACATGACCATTTCTTCATGGTTATCACACAGGAGACAGAAAGGGTCAGGAGTCTGTTTAATTCTGTGAAAATGCTTGCGGAGACAGTCATGATCATATAAAAGCCATAGCCATAACTCAACCGATTTTCTCTACACCATTGAGGGATATCATGTATAGGATCGTACCAGAGATTGTGACTGTTTCTAACGGTAACATCCTCAAAGAAGGATCACGTAAGGGTCTTTTAAACTATCATCTCCCATGTTATGGGACAATCTGAATCCACCTGAGTTCCACTGCAGAATTCTAAGAAACTCCAACTGAGAGCCAGACTGATGGCCGTGTTTGTAGATCATTTTGTGGTATCAGACGTTGCCAGGAGTAGATCTACGTTGCACTCCATTTGAAAATAATCTTGCAGAGGAATTAAACGATCATTGAACGAACTTTGAGGGGGTGGTACACATTACTAAAGCATACATTTTTGGTATATAAGTATAGGGTCGCAGATGACAGATTGAGGGACGAACACATCTTTAAATTTATTTCTCAAAGCCACGGTACAATGCGCCAACAGATATCAGTCGCGTGATTCGCGATCCCCACTCTATTTTATTCTTACTCTGTGTTAGCAACTGTGTTTCATTTAAGGGATTCCAGTGAACTCTATTGAAGATGCGATGGCCAGAAATTTCACAGATTCCTTTCTGATTGCCCTGATTAGTCTTCATCTGTATACTTCATAATTTCCGGATTCATTTTTCATATATGTCCTTCTGATTGCCCTAATCTAGACATTAATATCCTTCTAAATATTTCAGTATAGTCTTTGTTGGTATTCTTCGAAATGCCTTGGAGTCAAACCTCCACTAGTATCCCTCTGAATACACTGATCCATTCAGACTGATCTAAATGCTTAAGGAGGAGTTATAAATTGTTAACATAATTATAAAAAAAACAATTAAAAAACAACTTAATTCAACTTCCAAAGTAAATATACGATGAAAAACAACTGTAAACATAGTTAGCATATGAAATAATGTTTTTATTTAGATATAACATTGAAAACTGCTTATTTACAATAAGCTGTTTAATGAATTAAAACGTTTCCCTCGACTCCTGCCAAATTATCCCTTGACTAATAACTTGTTCTTAGAGCGATTAAAGTCGCATTGTGCATTAAATTGGATGCAACAAAACCTGAAGGTTCCAGCTAATCTGTTGATTCTCTTTCATTCAATTTGTACGAGAGAGTAATTGTTATTGCTCCTGGGATTATGTGTTTCTGCGAAGATTAGCGAAATTAAGAAGCGACCTGATCATTGGCGAAGCCTTTGTAATTAAAGAGGAGCATTTTAAGTTACTTTATCTAAATGCAGTGCTGTGGATGCTTGTAGAATTAACTCATATATATATATATATATATAACAGAAGTAGGAAGATCATTTAATTTTAAAAGTTAAACAGATAAGCTGATGTCTTTCGTAGTAAAACAATAGATTAGTTTAAATATAAATTAAGGTTGTTTTTTTTTAATAATGATTGCCCTAAACTACATTTTTTCAGATGCAGTTTTATGACTTCACGTTCACAAGAATGCATTCTAGGAATCCTATGCACCCCCAAAGTATTAAAAGCAATAACTTAAAACCTATTTTGAAAAATCTATATAGCAAAACAATCAAGCCCATTATATTATATAGTTCTTTAATTGTATGCTATTCAGTTATAAATTAAAACATATAATTATCCTATCGTTTTACTTGAAGAAATTTTGTAATCGCATTTGTTAAACGAATAAACTATCTTTAATAATGGAGGATAAAATGGCCAATTAATGATATACGAATGATTTTATTATCTCTCTTATATATCCATATTCTTTATGTGCGCAACTACCCATTGTAAGCTAAGGTCGTCTGCTGGCTATCAGATTTTTCTTCTCTTTTTAAGGGGATAGGGTTTCCAGCCATATGCCCAACGCTCTACAGTCATATTAGGCATGGAACTATGGTTTGAAGTGGATATATATATATATATATATATATCATTTAACTGAGAAACATATGCATACTTATTTTATAACAGATTAATGCAAATTAGTCCTTTCATTTTATTTGTATTGATCCTATTTTGTATTTAAATTACACTTTTCTTATTAAAATGAAAAGTTGAAAAATCAACTTAATATTTATTTAAATTGAAACAAGTGTAATTTCAATTCAAAAGCTGAAATTGCTTAACAAAAGCAATTATAATTTAGTATTTATATTTTATTTATAATTTCATAATTTAGTATTTTGTTTCTTTTATATTTCTTTGAAAATTTTGTGATTTTTTAAAAAATATAATTAGATATTTTAAGGAATGTTTATTTTAGCATTTTTGTTGGAAGAGTTCTTCAGTCTCATGTTTATTCAGTATATTTCATAATTAACGTTCATGTTCACAAGAATTAGTTACAGTGATTTTATACAACCCAAAGCATTAAAAGCAATCAAGCTTAAAACTTTACTTAAAATTTAACCACTAAACTTAAAACTTATTTTTGCAAACTCTATATAACATAATAATGAAGTTAATAAAATTAGATAGTATTCATCATTTTAGTTTTGTGAAAGGGAGCAATTAGTTACAAAAAAAGAATAATTGAATAAACTGTCTAAACTGTAAGTAATCTCTATATAAAAATATCTTTTAAATCTTTATTCGTAAGGAATTTTTGGACTATATTAAGTTTACATGATTCTCTCTATTGTCTAAAGTAATTAAAATATTTTTTATAAAAAAATCTTCAACTAACCAAATATTGCGAATTATTTATTCCCTATTATCATTAAAAAGAAAATTATATTTGATGTATAATCATTTATGTACTGGAACTAACCTCTAACGTATTTATGTATTTCAGTGCTAAGCAGTGCTTAAATTATTTATAAAATCGCATGAATGTTGTAACATGCCAATAACAATAGAATTTTTATCATAGAGACAATTAATCATTTTCCTCCATTTATAATGGGAAAAATTCGTTTATTATGTTTTTTATTTGCAAGCATCTGAAATATATATATATATACAGAATTCTATTGATTACAAATTATTATTTACAAAAAAAAAAAAAAAAAAAAAAAAAAAAAATGAAACGTTTTTATATCCAGTCTTTAATTGTTTCAACCTGTGAGGGTCAAACAGGCAATAGCTAGTTTCATGATGCTTCATTATTCATGACACTGATTATATGCTGTCAGATTTGAACGATAGGTTCTTGTCATTAGTACAAAACATCTAGTTGCATGTAATATAAATATCCCCGATACTGCTTACCTTCTGCCAGATTTGAGTGATATAGTATTATTATACACTTGTTGAAGGATATGCATTCATTTCCCCCTGAAACAGAAATTTTATATCTCTTCCAAAATGCTACAAGGATTATTATGCTACTATTAATGTTAATCAAAATGTATGTGTTACCGTTAATCTGTTATTTCGTAAAATACTAGGTATTTCATGAAATAACGAATCAGTAAAGTATATAAAATTATTGTATTCCATGATTTAACTAGGTATATTATAGAATAACGATTACTTAATCGTTAACATAATAAAGAACTTTCTCTTCGGTACTACTGGCTTCAGGTTAGAATCCTGGCTGTGACATGGATGTGATTCGGAATCATTTTTAAACTGTAGGTCCCTGTCTAATTATCCTGAAGTGTGCACAAAATGACTGTAGAACGACAAACCAAATACTAAAAACTTCCTTTTGAGGTGCCTGGAAATTTTTTCGCCAATTTTTGTCCCCAGGTTTTTCGCCAAGTAGCCAGATGTGGCAAGCAGGGAAGGAGACTAGTTTTTACCTACTTACCGTCTTTTCTCAATTAGATTACAGAAGGAAGGGTGCGGGGAAGAATAGAAAAAGGTAAAAAGAATTAATCATTTTGCCGTTAATTAGATTACATAATCAGTATCGACCTAGTTTGGCTCCTGCCTGGCTCTCGCTCGACATGCACATGTTCTTGTACTACATGTTAAGTAGGCAGAACAATAGTTAAATAAACATACATAAATAAGAGATGAATGACTTTAAGTTTAAAGGCTTGTCGTTAAGTATTTCACAGAAAAACAATTTTATAAAATAACTGGGTAAAGTATGAAATTATTAATCTATTGCAAACTTGGTTATTTTTACCGAATTAGTTACACCGACATGGTTAGTTTCTTCATGAATACCATACCAGACGTCACTGTATTATACGCATTGGTGACATATGCACAACATTTATTACAAATGTGTGTATTTCAAAACATGATTTTATACGATCAATTTCTTTTGAGTATGTGTGATGTATATAAAAAAGATTCTATCAATTAATTAACGTTAATTAAAAATGTAATTTAAAAAGAAAACAACAACTGGTTGCCAGTGTAAAATGCAAATTAAAAAGAATCCGACAGATGGCCCACCCGATATTACATGATATTTCCACAAATATTTTTAGATATGAGGTAGCATCTTCCATTGACAAAAGTGATCAATCAAGTAATTTCAGAATCTATATAAGCAAATAAAACATTTAAAAATGTCCTAGTGTTTCAGTTCAATATTTGTTTGTCCTAGTTTGTAGCTCTACGGTCTTTTTTTGCACACTAGGTCTAATTAAACCGGGACCTGTCGTTTAAAATAGATTCGAACCTCCAACAAAGATCCAAATTTACCCTCAGATTACAAAACTGAGGCCGTGGTTTCTTATTTGGAAAAATAATTTGTAGCTATATCATGAGGTTTAGGTTTTACATGATTGTCGTGGTTTTTCTTATGCTGTCTTTATCCCTTTTACAAAAAATATAAGTATAGAGGAAATATAGAAATATTCATAGAGGTATGCTAGGTTATCTACTTGAAGATGCTACTTCATGCATATAGAAAATATGCGTCAAGTCAAACGACGGAAGTGATCATACAAGTGATTTTTGGAATCTATATAAGCAAATAAAACATTTAAACATTTTCTCGTGTGACAGTTCAATTTTGATTGGCTAATTTATCGCTCTACGTTTGTAATTTTTTTTACAAACTAGGACTAATTAGACCGGGACCTACACTTTAAAATGGATCCACTAACAAACATCCAAAACTACCTCCAGGTTATGAAACTGAGGCTGTGGTTCCTTGTTTGGAAAACCAATTTGTAGCTACATCGTGAGGTTTTGATTTGCATGATTGATCTAGACTTCTTTCATACTGTCCCTATCCCTCGTACAAAAAGTATTGAATACAATATATTTAATAGTTACTTTTGAAGTTTCACGATATTGTTTATGCGATCCCTATTCCCTGCACAAAAACATGTTTGAGAGAACTTAACTAGCATTTATTACAGATGTGCAATAAAAAAATTGAGAAATCTATGCACCCATGTTGAATGCACCGAAAGATCATACATGCGTAATCCACCCACAACATCTAATGCACCCACCTCGCACGTCCATCACCTTAACCCATTTAAGACCGCGACCAAATGTAACGAGTGTCACTACAATACGCAGAACGGGGCATTTTTTTTTTTTGCACATTAAATCTAATGAGACCGGGACCTACAGTTTAAACCAGTTTATTAAGACTTGGATTTCAAACCACCAACAAAAATCCAAAGCTGCCTACAGGTTAGAAACTGATTCTGAAGTACCCTTGTTTGGAAAACCAATTTCTAGTTACATCGATCTAGTTACAGGTTTTGATTTACATCATTGATCGTGACTTTTTTTATGCTGTCCTGTCCCTCGTGCAAAAAAAAAAAATTAAAGCGTTGCAAGTAATGTATTTTATAGCTACTTGTAAAGCTTTAGTATATTTCTTATCCCACCGCAGAAAAGCAGGTTTTATTGTATTTAACTAGCATTTATTACAAATGTATCGTTTAAAATATCCATTTTAAACTATAGTTTGTAATAAATGGATTCCAAACCTACTTTTTGTTTGGAATCCATCCATTCCAACTACTTTTTTGTCCAAACCTACTAAAATTGAATCCACGCACCCATATTGAATGTACCAAAAGATCAGCAATCCGTAATCCACCCACAACCGCTAATGCACCAAGCTCGCACGTCCATCACCTTAACCAATTAGACCACACTCCAAACGTAACGAGTGTCACTACAATACGCAGAATGGGATGGATACGTGCCTTTCTTATGTCTCGACTCATCCTGCAGTCCGACCTCCGGAGAGCCATAATTGGAAGTTATTGAATAGCCTAATTGTCTTCTCTCGTAGGTGGCTCTAATTCGCCCGGCATGATTTCAGTTTTCTTGAATGTTTTATCCTGCACACAGTGGCATCGCGGATTCGTGTAGCAGGATTCCAACCTCGCCGGGATTCGACGAGATATACGACGTCCAGGGATAATGTGGCCACTGAGTCAATTCCGGAGGCCGCAGTTACTTTGCTGTATTAATACCCCTTTCGTGACACTCAGGGTTGCATTATTTTATGCATTGGTCATTGTGGACCCTGGTGGCTGCTGCCGCAATGCTTAAGTTATTCCTTATAGATGCTGAACAATCTCATTGCTCAATCTAATTTGCTGAACAATCTCATATTTGTTATTAACCTCTTGAAGCTCTTATGCACATTTAGTTTTTGATTATTATAATTAATGTTATTAATAAAATAAAAAAGCATTTGATAATAAATCATTCACTACAAAATCTATCAGTAAGATAAATACAAAACTTATGGTTTGGCTGCACTCATAACGGTATTAGTATAGTTAATTAGCGGTTAACAGTACTAGTTATAGTATTTCGAATGGCAATGTTGTTGGCTTGTTTGAAAAAAATTAATAGGCTGGCTGTGAAAAAACATCCAAAGTCTAGGTTACGAAAATGAGGTTGTGGGTTTCTTGTTTGAAAAACCAATTTGTAGCTACATTGTGATTTTTTTATTTACATGACTGATCGAGACTTTTTTCGCACAAAAAAAAAAAACTAAACTTTCGCTAACTATATATTTTATAGTTACTTATAAAGTTTCAGGATATTGTTTTATGCGATCCCTATCCCGAGCACAAAAATATGTTTGAGTGTATTTAAATAGCATTTGTTACAAACGTGCAGGATGAAAAAATTGAGAAATCTATGCACGCATATCAATGTACCGAAAGATCATCAATGCATAATCCATCCACAAGAGCTAATGCACCAACCTCGCACGTCCATCACCTTAACCCAATTAAGACTGCACTCCAAACGTAACGAGTGTCACTACAATACGCAGAGTGGGATGGATACGTGCCTTTCTTATGTCTCGACCCCTCTTCCAGGCCGACCTCCGGAGAGCCATAATTGGGAGTTATTGAATCGCCCAATTGTCCTCTCTCGCAGGTGGCTCTAATTCGCCAGGCATGACTTCTGTTTTCTTGAATGTTTTATCCTGCATAGAATGGCACCGCGGATTCGTGTAGCCGGTTTCCAATCCTCGTCGGGATTCGACGAGATATACGACGTCCAAGGGTAATGGGGCCACTGAGTCAATTCGGCAGGCCGCGGTCACTTTGCTGTATTAATACCCCTTTCGTGACATTCGGGGTTGCATTATTTTTATGCACTGGTCATGGTGTTCCCTGGTGTCTGCTGCTGCAATGCCGAAGTTATTCCTTATGGATGTCTTTGGAGTCAGTTCGAAATTTGGTGAACAATCTGGTATTTGTTATTAACCTCGTGACACCTTTGGCCACACATGTGAACATTTAGTTTTTGATGATTATAATTACTGTTATTAATAGAATGAAAAAAAAATTTGATAATAAATCATTCAGATATAGCTTAGAGGAGGGTTGAAGATCAAGTCCGGTGATGGTATTATTGAAATCATTATTTTCAGGAACAATGAGACTTGATGGGGATTGTGAAAGAGTCAAGCTGCCTTATGGAATTTTCTAGAGTTTCTGTCGTATATCTGGCGCACAGGAAGACTGAGCATAAAGTCTGCAAGAATCATTATTGAAACGAGGAGCCTCGATGGCGATTGTGACAATATATATATATAAAGAGCGTCCTGCTCTATACTCAGGCTCAAAGGTGGGAGTTTTCCGCTTTCTACCGTAAGACAAGCAAATACAAGAATCTAGAGCTAAAAGTCTTCCCATATGACCATTTCCTCCCTTCTATTGGTGGTTTAGTAATAGATAAAGGTCCACAGATTATAGAAATCTATTTTATAAAATCTATATCTTGTAAATAGTAATTATTTAATTTAAATAATTACAGTAAATATTTAAACAAAATAATTACTATTTACAAGATATAGATTTTTTTTACCACGAAATTTGCATTAAAAGCGTGCATTAAATTTTAAATTTAATGAAATTTTGCATTAAATTTTGCGCAAAAAAAATCGAAAGTTTTGAATAAATGTTAAAATTTTACTGTAGAATCCTGTTTTGGTAAACTATAAAACTACAAATCTAACATAACAACACAGTTTATTATATACATTTACAATGTAAGACAAAATTATTGACTCAATTTGTATTTTTGCATAAAATCCATTCAAAAAAATACAAGACAATTTATTTTCCTAAGCCAAAGAAAATAACGATAAAATCGAAAAAGTGCTTTTAAAGAATTAAGAAAAGAAAGAAAAAGCGTCAAAAAACTTACTGTTTGAAGCCGAAAATATTTGAGGCCTCTAAACGATTTAGGAAACTCAATTACGAGGCTACTTAGCTTTGAATGCTGTCAAGACAGAAAGTCGCTCTGCATTATTTGGCATGAAGAAATGCCTTCAGTGGCATAAGGACGTCTTTGGAGCCTGTAAACAAAAAGGCTGCTTTTGTTTTAGAAAGCTCAAATTGGCTGGTGGACGGTGAAGTGATTTGTTTTGTCAAAAAATATTTATTTGTGAATTTCAAGGGGGATACATAATAAAATTAAATATTTTTTTCATATGTCAAAATTTTCACACCTAATTCGTAAAAAAAAAAAAATATATTTCTGTAATATTAAGAAATATTATTTTTTTTAATTGTTTACCATCAACACCACATTATTTAATTTATTTTACTGATTTATTCTGGTAAAATTACCTTAAACTGATACAAAAATTTGCTACAAAAGTTAGAAGAAAATATATGTGTAATTGTAATTTTAATTTTGTATAATTGTACTTTTTAAGAAATAATCCTGTAAACCTCTTATCTTGTATAATTTAACTTTTAAAAAATTATCTTGTTAATCTCTAATAGTTCCATTGTGTAATATTTAATAGTATTTAAAAAAAAAATCTTGTAAATACCTTATCTTGTGCACACAGTACTTTTAAAATATAAGTTTGTAAATCTCTTAACTTACGTAATTGTACTTTTAATTGCATCATTTTTTAAACGTACAATTACACAAGATAAGAGATTTATAAGATAATTATTGTATTTTTTTTTAAAAATAATTTTGTAAATCTGTTATCTTGTGTAGTAGTACTTTTAAAAAATAAGTTTGTAAATCTTTTCACTCATGTAATTGTACTTTTCAAAGATAATCTTGTAAAACCCTTATGTGTAATTGTACTTTTAAAAAATTATCTTGTGTAATTATACTTTTAAAAAATTATCTTGTGTAATTGTATTTTAAAAAAGAATCTTGTAAATATTTTAGAAGATTATTTTTAAAATATAAATATTTTATCTTGTGTAATTGTACTTTTAAGAATTTGATTAAAGTAACTTTTAAGCATTATTTTAAAGCATTTTTTACCAAGCAAATTATAATTTTGAATTAAATTATCATTTATCTTTAATGGATTTGATTTGGTTTGTAGCTCTACTATCATTTTTTGCAACTGGGGTCTGATTACACTGGGACCTACAATTTAATGATTCCGAACCACTAACAACCATCCATACCACCAACAGGATTCGAACCTTAAAGCCTGTGGTACCAAAGTTAGAGTTATCACTCATGAAAGAGAAAAAAAAAATTAAAATTTTTGAAAATAGAAATTAGAATTATAATAATTCCAAAAAAATATTAAAATTCTCCGTCATACTGTAACCAAACTATAAATAATGATAGATAGGATTTACATTTTAGTGATTATATTAAAATAAAACTTCTTTTTATAAGAAAGTTATTTTTTATGTACTTTTACTAATTTCTTATATATTGTTTCTTATATTGTTTAATCAGATCTATACTTTTAGTCAGAAAAAAACTCTTCAATTAATTTGTATTAAAATTCCTCTAAATAATCAATAGAACAAAAAAGCTTATAATAAATCATTCTATAAGAAAAATTGATAACAAATTTATATATTTACCTTTTTCTAAAAGGATTAAAACTTTCGATTATCGATTTAGTGTTCTTTATAGCCGATAGATGGCATTACCCTTGAACTAAGAAATCTTACTCCTATGGGACTTTTTACGAGCGTAAGCAAATTTTATCTAATAAATATCACAATTAAAATAGGGTATTGCGATAACAGTATTTGAATTTCGTATAAAGTTCAATTAAACACAAGATTATTAATATTCAGTTAATATTATTTTCGAAACGAAACAAAGATTTTTTTTTCCTGGACTTTTTTTTTTTCAAACATTATTTATTAAGTATTAGTCATTTCTTAAGTATTTTTATCCGCTATTTTAAAAATGAATATGAATAATTTTTATTTTTAAAATTATTATTTAAAAGTAATAATTTTTCGCTTTAGGTAGGAAATTTTTCGTAAATGATTTTTTTTTTTTTTTTTTTTTTTTTTGATTAGCTTTACTACTTTGATGTTTGATTTTAAATAACAATGACGAATCAGCGGCAAAATTTTAAAATAAGACTATGCTTTTATGCAAACTTTGTAACAGATTTTTAAAATTCCAAAGTATTTTTGCTTATAATTAAAGCATTTTAACTGTAAATAAAAAAAAAAAAAAATAGATATTGTACTTAGTTTTGATTGCACTTTTTGCTTCATGAAAAAAATTGACTCGAATTACTCAAAATATTACCATTTATGAAACTTTAATTTTTTTTTCAGATAAATTATCTCATTTAAAATATTTATTATATTAATTAGCAGTCTTCTCTTAATCTTTAATTAGAAAACATTTTTTTTTTATACATTGTTTTCTAGCATTTTTTTCGTATTAATGGATGTGCTTAACATGTGAATACAAATAAAAAAAACTTTGATTCCTACTTATGACCCCCTTTTGCAAATACTACTTAGACAAACAAGTAGACTCGGTAGAGACTAAGAAAGTGCTGCATTAATTTAGTTTGTCTCGGTATCAACTTGGGTGCATATCCCACTTATATTGGAAGCACAAGCATAGTACAGCGGTCAGCTTTCAGGGGTCGAGTCACGGCGGTGCCATGGATGTTTGTAGTAGTTTGGAATCCATTTTGAGCAGTAGGTCTCGGTCTCATATAACGTAGAAAGTCACAGAAACCAGTCAGACTTCTCATCCATATCATTCCCAAACTGTAGAGGGGCAACACTGCTTTAGGTTTTATTAAAAATAGATTTATATAATAAATATTACAATGTGTAAAAAATATACATTTATTCTTTGTTATACTGTATATACCTATCTGATTTTGCTTTCAGTAAACAAATTAATTTGACAATCCGTTTGATTTTTCTTTCAATAGCAGCTCTGTTTCTTATTGAACTTTTGTTATATATTAAAAATTAGATATTAAACATTAAGATTTTTTATAATCATTAAATTAGAACTTTTTAAAGTATTAAATATTAAATATTAGACCATGCCTAATTTTAGGACATTTTAAGTTCTTTGCCTGACCTCCTCCTTTATGAGTTACTGACCACGAGTAGCACTTTTTTTTTTTATTAAAATCATATTAAATTGAAAAATTTTATTTTACCCTGAATCAGAAACAACATTAGAATTGTTCCTTTCCAAACAGAAAAATATGAATAATATTTATGGTATTTGCATATAATTTTAACTTGGCAATTATGGGTTTTATGACGCCTATCTATGGATTTTGATAGCGTACAATAATTACACCTGTAAACTTCCCATTGCAGTAGATCTCAGTTTGCTTGTACAGCTGGATCTGGTTGTGGACACACAAGTTTAAGCACACACCGGTTTATTTTACACGCACGTAGTCAACACCAAAATTACAATGAATGATAAACAATATTTAAGACGCAACAATTAAAAAATACAATTAAAAATCATTCAATTAAAGATAAATGGAAGGATTTCACTTCTAGCTCTCGGGGAGATCTCAGATGCTAATTCAGAACCAGTTGCGTCGTGCTGCCTCTCGGGGAGAGTCTCGATGCCAACATTATAACTATGGTTACACCATTATTTTTTAATCGATTGGAAACTCTAATTCTTATTGAACTTTTCATCATCATCATGAGCACAACAGCCCCATTATGGGCCAAGTCCGTCCGTCTCCTGGCAGATTACGAGACACGAGATGCTTTTCTTTTAAGTTTGTCAGCCGTACGCCCAGCGCTCAACAGCCATATTAGACTGGGACCTACGGTTTAAAGCTGATTCCGAACCACTACAAGCATCTTTGAAAGCTGCCGGGATTCGAATCCGAAACCTGTGGTACCTAACGCCAGAGCGCTAATTGAACTTTTAGTAAATATTAAATATAAATAATAGGTCCTTAAATATTAAATACTAAATATTTGGACCTTCTATGTTCCTTTCTTGACTTGAGCCTTCATGCACTACTGAATACGAGTCGCATTTTTTAAAATTAAAATTGCATTAAATTGAAAAGTTTCATTTAAAATCAGAAACAACATTTGAATTATTCCTTTATAGACAGAAAAATATAAATAATGTTTGTGGTATTTGCCTATAATATTTATTCACCAAAATATTTATACAAAATATACAATGAAAAAAAGGATGCAACTATATTCGCGAAAACTGAGATACACTAACAAAAAAAGGAACAGCAAAGCTTTTAAGAATTTTCTACCTTATGTCAGTTATCGATCGATTATAGTGACAAACTTTCAAATTCCCCCACTTTATGGAGAATGTAAAAATGTGTTTTGTCTTTCAGAAAGCTCGCGAAAGAAACAATAAACGCTCCCCTGTAATTGTATGTAAGCCGTTAAACTTTTTAAGGACTCTGACACTTGCGTCTTTCCATATTCTCGCCCGAATATAAAACGCTTAGCGTCTTTAAAATTTCACAAAATATGAAAAAGTTTTTACTTTGTTGTTTTCCTGTCTCAAAGCGAAAACAGCAACTGATTTTTTTTTTCTTTTCATTTTATTAGCTGTGTGTTTGTTATGCTAAAAACTTTTCTTTCTTTTTAAAGTAAATTTTTAAAACAAAATTAAAAGAATGTTGATTTAAAAGTTGTATTTATTTATTTAAAAAGTTCTTCAGTGGACCAAAATATTTATTTTTTATTTTTAAATATTTCCTTAATGATCAATGCATTTTAAAACAATCAGTAATTATACTATCTTTTTAAGATCGCCATTATGAATAACAATTGAGTATACCCGCAGGCATAATTGAAATGACAGTGCTCAGATGTCTATAGCTTGAAAAAACTGAAATAAAGCGAAATGTGGTAAAGGAATATAAGGATTCCGTTAAAGAATTATTTCCAATGAGCCATCTATAAGAATAAATACAGCACTTTTAAATACTCAACGATATAACAATGAATTATAATGGTGACAATAATCTTTATGATTCAATTATAATGATGACTGTAATCCTTTTTATTGTATTCTATTAATGGCTATTATTAATTTATGTACGACTATAAACTTATTTCACGACTACATATAATAAACTTGTGTAACAACTTATGTAATTATTTTAAATTTGAACCATGATTTTTATTTTATTTAAACTATTTCCTGCAGGAATTTTTTAATTAATTGTAATTCATTATTTTTGTAAAACTGTCCTCTAAGATAGCCAAATTCAAATTCCTGAGAACATTAACTCCAGATTTTAGAAATCGTTGCAATAAAGAATTCTATTCATCTTACAAGATACGATTCCCTATACCATTAGTACAAAATGAAATTTCGAGCATCATAAGAGCTGGATGCAAATCATGGTATCATTAGTATAAAATGTGATTCCCTGTACCTTTTAGTACAACATTAAATTCCTAGTAAATGATGCAAATCCTGGTATCAAGAGTGCTGGGTGCAAATATTAGCGTCATTCCTAATACCATGTGTGCAAGGTACAATACTAATACCATTAGTTCAGTACACATTAGTTACGCTACTAATACCATTAGTTCAGTACTCACTTCCTGATACCAATGAGTACAGGGTACAATTCCTGATACCAATGAGTACAGGGTACAATTCCTGATACCAATGACTACAGGGTGCAATTCCTGATACCATTGAGTGCAGGGTGTAATCCCTACCATTGAGTGCAGGATGTAATTCCTGATGCCATTGAGTGCAGGGTGCAATTCATGATAGCATGAGTTCAAAGTACAGTTCCAGGTCCGTTAATTCAGGAAGCATTTCTGATTTATAAGAAATGAAGATATATTGAATAAGAACTTGTAAATTCTCTACAGAAGGCAATGTTTCAATTCAGTTCCTTCACTGTAATTCATTAGTACAATCATATTGAAATTTTGAGGGCAGAAACGTGCTGTAATTTCTAATATAAGCGACTTTAAAATTTTGTTCACGCTGTCTTTAACCCGTTATCCTTATTTGTTCTCAAAAGCAATTCCGTGCCATTCCAACTGCTATATCGAGCAACAAAATTTTAAGCAATATCAGTTGAATCAGAGTAAGTGTATCATTTATCTAATAGAATAACGTAACGATAATTTAAAATTTTTCTTTGAAAACATATTGTGTACATAGAATGAACAGATAAAGTTCTTAAAATACCCACCTTTCTGTTCAAACATTTTAAAAATATTTTATGAATTTGTAACAGTATAATATAAACTGGTATAAAACAGCAGATAATCTTAAGAATTAATTGACAAAGTATACTTATTTTAAGGTTTCATTGCAAAGACATTGAAAAAATATTACAAGCTTTATTTCATTTTGAATTTTAGATGATTCAAACAATTTTACTTCTTTTTGTGATACCATTGTTTTGAAATTAGGTTTCTGTTATGTATCTCTGATAGCTTTAAGTGAATATCAACTTCAAAAAGAAAGGAAGGTTATTAATGCCAATATTCAGAAAATATGCATTGAATAACAGTTTTTTTAGCCCACTACGAATAATTAGTTATAATAATAAAAATCATTATTAAAAAATCGATGATTTTTTTGTCAAACCTACAAACATTATTGATCAATTTTGGAACTACCATCAAAGGACTAGTCAAAAACTCCAGAAATGCCTGCGGCATGTAAGGACAATCGGGAAACGCTCAATTATAAATGCGGCTGGACTGCTAAGAAACGCATCCATCTATCAATGTGTGCATGCTAATTAAGTGAGGACGAGGACAGGACACGCAACCTCACTTCTAGGACGAATCAGAATTTGAAGGAACATTAATCGTCCAAGACGAACTTAATCATATTCCTGAGACAGAAAGTCTCTTCACTGTGGCCACTTCTCTCAACTGTCATTCGTTACTGTCCATGGATTTTCATACCACAGGCAATGTAAAGTAAACTTTACTAATGTCTTGCGACAAATTGTCCAAGTGTTTAATTTTTTAAATTACATTTTTACTTTGTTCCATTATATATTTTTAAAGAATTGTATTAATTTGAAATGGGGTTTAATTTTTTATTTATACTTATTCATAAAAAGTAAATAAATGAAATTTCCGATAGATATTTGTTACCGGAGAAAGTAATAAAAACATGTTTATTGGATGGTTTGAATCACAAAGGAAGAGAAGGCGCATTTTAACATATCCACCTTGTGAGATGTTTATGGACCCAATTATCTAATTTGTATTCCTCTCTCCAATTTATCTTTGTGGATAAAAGGTGTGTCACAATGGTTAAAATTAATGAAAGCCAGTATATATGAGTTAACAACACTAAAATATATGCTCAGGGCTGCCCAACCTAATGTAAACCGATGTACCACATTATGTTTGTATTTGAAATTCATTAAAGCACAAAAGAAACTTTCTGACATTAAAAGGTGGGGGAGGGATTATGTCTATTATAAAGGGAGTTTACCTGAATATCCAGAAAAATAACCATTAAAATATGAAGTATTCAAAATGAAAAAATGATTAATTATGCAGAAACATAATAAAATGTGTAACATTTGAGCTTCAATTTTTTTTATTGAATTTTCTTTTTCAATATTTAGAAAACTAATAAGAAGTTATTATCACAAAACAATAACTTAAGTTGAAAGAACAAAAAATCATTTTTATTAGTTTCACGTACATTATTAATTTATTTAGACAGTTGACTTTTATTCTTACATTACCAAAAAGATTAATTTGATGTCGCAAGTTTCAAAACAACTTTTTTAATGAATGCATCGTTCATCAATTTGTTAGCTTGTGAACTATCGGAAAAACCTTCCTGTAAAATGAATAATTCAGGCTTTTATTCATCAAATATTAGTCATAGTTAAAAGTAATTAATTCATTGTTTAACAATATAATGGCAAAATGGAATTACATTTTGTGTGAAATAAATATATATAATTATTTTTTAAAAATTTTGTTTCTTTTTTTTAAAATATAAGAGAAATTGAGATAATATTTAGCAATAAACTGTATATTTAAAACACATAAATTTGTTGATATGTACTTATTATTTAGAAATTAAATCTAATATTTTTCATAAAAATAATTGTTTTAAAAACAATATTATTAATTTAACTTTAATTTCCACTGAATTATTTGCTCTCTCATTTTTTTTCTTGAATATTTAATGCATGCACTGATTAAAAAATTAGCCTGAAAAATATTTTTATTCCGAAAAAAACATATTTTTGTTTATTTTAAAATATCACATGAACAAAACACACAAGTCTTTTAAAGAATAGTTTACGGCTCTATTCCATTAAGTCCATTGCATTAGCTTCTTTTATAAATGAGAAGACTCGATGGCGATTGGGTCAGCACATATAAGCGTGTGGTGGAATTTTCACACTTTTTTCACATACGAAACTCAAACGAGTAGCAGTTATTCTAAAAGTCCTCCCGGATAGCAATATGTCTTCTCGTCTTCCCTCTTCATCAGTGGGATTTCCGTGATATACATGACCTCGAAAACTACTAAATAACAACAAAAAGAACAAAAGCTTTTAAGAAACCCATACATTTACATAATTTAAACAATGCATACAGCCATGCATTACATACATACATACATACACATACACCATATATTTACATAATTTAAACAATGCATACAACCATGCATTACATATATATACACCACATTTACATAATTTAAGCAATACAAACAACCATTTATTAAAACATACACCATATATTTACATTAAAAATATAACCATACATTACATACATACGCCATACATTTGATTATAAATCACAATGAAAAAGAGTTTATTTTGTTTTACCCCGAAAAGCAGTGTCTTCTCCTTCCTCATTCAAAAGTGGGATGTTCGCTGTATACAGAAATGTAACACGAAAGGGATATACAACATAAAAAATGGACAAAAGCTATTAACAAAACCCTAGTTAGATAAACCACAATTATATACCATAAAACTATGTTTAATAAAACCTACTGTTGTTTTAGTTAGACACCCTTTGGTAATATTTGGTATCATTTGGTATAAGTTGTTATATAACCAAAACCGCAGTAGCTTAGTTTTTTCGGAAAGCAATGTCTTCCCTTCCATTCAACAGTGTCATGTTCGAAGATATACATAAATGTAACGCATAGTGATACACAACATCAAAAAAGAATAAAAGTTATTATCAAAACCCATAATTAGGTAAGCGATAGTTATGAACCTATAACAAAAACAAAAGTTGCTCATTTTTTTTTCTTCCAAAAACAATGTCTTCCCCACATTCCACAGTATCATGTTCGAGGTATACATAAATGCAACAATACGAAACTGATATGAGATATGCCACAACACGAAAAAACAAAAATATAAAAATTTCCCCAATTTCAATAAAAAAAGGGTTTTATGAATGATTTTACATAAATTGGCAGCTCTAATAATGTTCATCTAGTTCACAAAATAAAAAAATAATTTTTGGCTTTACTTTAAAAAAAAAATTCAATGCAAAAATCTTAGCTTTAATTTCACTCCGCCCACTATAAATAAAAGCTGTACTCACAAGTAATTTTTATCAGAACAATTGAATATTTTCTAAAATTATATATATCAAATAAAATGTAATATTTTTAAAACTTTCAATAAATTTATGTTTAAGAATATTAAAAAAAGTGCGACTTAAAAAGAAGATCTTTTATGTATCATTTTTTTACAAGACAATTAAGAATATCGCATTTCATTGTGGAGGCGTTTTTTTTTCTCCTTTTAATTTTTCTTGTTCTTACCAAAATAAAATGTTAAAACATACCTCTTTAAAACAACAAAATGTTAATTCTCATGTTTACAAAACAGACAACTTCTTCTAAAAATTTATTAAGACATTTTTCCAGCCTTTAATTCTTAGAAACGAAAAATAAAACAAAATAAAGTTTATTTTCCTACAATACCAAAAAAAAAATTTTTTTTTTTTTTTCATGTCAAGAAAAAAATAAAAAACAGCATTTAACATTTTTTTCATCATGTCAAATAATAACCGCCGAAATATAAAAAGACAAAAATCCAACCCGTAAAACTACACCGTCTGTTTATGCTTCTTTTTTATAACTTTAAAACATCTTCCACTTTTTACGGCCTTCTGGTCTGGAGAAAGACAAGGCTACTAAAAAAAGAAAAAACTGAGGAATTTTACGCTAAAAACTACAGCATTTTACGCGAACAGATAGAATCATAAAAGACACGTACTGTGCTGAGAATTGACTATCAACAAAAATATGCATCGCTAAATGGCGGCTTTAAAGTCAACTGCGAGGGAAAAGAATATGGCTACCATTTCCAAGACAAGACAGTTCTTTGTTTTTTCAAGTCTTGCTTGTTTCTTCATAAATACTTTTACTGGATTTTTTTCTTTGCATTTGACTGAACTGTAAAAACACCTGTAATAGTAAATGAAGTAAAGACCAAAATAAATAAAGACGAAAAGAAAAATTAATAAATAGCCTTTTGAAAATGTTCCCCATAGCCGTAATAAATTTTATGTTTAACTAACATAAATTAGAACAGTATATGCCAATTGAGAATTGTCTGAGTATTGTAATGGCCCGGCCTAAATGTCTACTTCGCCTTGGAGTAGACATTTCTCAGCTCGTGGTCTATCACGAATCACGATGGAGCAATTCATGGTATTGTTCATAATGGCATCAAGAAGAGGGTCACTATCATGTTCATGGAACAACAATAAAAGAACAAAACAAATATTTCCCAAATAAATTTCAATAGAAACTGAACTTTTTTTTATGAAGTATATAAATAATCACTTGGTTTTGTGTAAATTGGTAGCTTTAGTGATGTTCTTCTAGCTCACAAAAAATAAAATAAAATAGTTTTTGGCTTTACTTTATGAAAAGAAATTTCATTAAAAAAATTCTAAAGCTGTACTTATAGTAAGCCATTTTTTATAAGAAAAATTAATTATTTTCTAAAATTACATATATCAAAAGAAATTTAACATTTGCGCAAATTTAAATAAATTTCATGTTTGAGAATAATAAAAAATGGAGATTTAAAAAAGATCTTTTATGAATAAGATTTTTATAAGACAGTAAAAAGAATATTACGTTTCATTGTGGGCGTTATTTCTTTCTCATTTTATACTTTTTCTTGTTCCTACCAAAATAAAATGTTAAGCATACCTCTTTAAAACAACAAAATGTTATTTCTCATGTTTACAAAGGAGACAATTTCTTCCAAAATTTATCAAACCACTTTTCCAGGCTTTAATTCTCAGCACGAAAATTAAAACAAAAGGAAATTTATTTTCCTACATTAACAAAAAAATTTTTTTTTCATGCCAAGAAATAAAAAAAATAAAAAACCCGAGCATTTAAGATTTTTTTCATCATGTCAAATAATAACCACCGAAATATGAGAAAACAGAAACCCAACCCGTAAAAACTACACCGTCTGTTTATGCTTCTTTTTTATAACTTTAAACATCTTCCGCTTTTACGGCCTTCTGGTCTGTAGAAGGACAAGTAAAAAAATAAATAAATAAACTGAGGAATTTTTACGCTAAAAATTGCAGCATTTTTTACGCGGACAGATAGAATCATAAAAGAAACGTGCTGCTCTGAGAGTTGACTTCTACCAACAAAAATATGCGTCTCTAAATGGCGGCTTTAAAGTCAACTGCGGGCGAAAAGAATACGGCTACTATTACGAAGACAAGTCAGTTCTTTTTTTTTTTTTTTTTTCTTTTTCAAGTCTTGCTTATTTCTTCATAAATCTTCATTCTTCATTCTTTTGCAAAAAATGTTTCCGATAACTATGTTGAATTTTATGTTTAACTAAGATGAATTCGAACTGTATATGGCAATAAGGAATAGAGTGGTCTGAGTATTGTAAAGTATAGGCCTAAATGTGTATTCACTTCCTCGTCGGAGTAGACATTTTTCTACTTCATTGAGATGTGAGTAGACATTTTTCAGCAATGATACGGCTACTATTTCGAAGACAAGTCAGTTTCTATTTTTGTGCATGTCTTGCTTGTTTCTTCATATATATATTTTTACTCGAATTTTTTTGTTTGCTTTTTTGACTGAACTTTAAAAACACTTGTAATAGTGAATGAGCAAAGGCCAAAAAAATAATAAATAAATTTACACGAAAAGAAAAATTAAAAAATAGATTTTTGAAAATGTTTTCCACGGCCATGTTATACTTTGTGTTTATCTAACACAAGAATTAAAACTGTATATGCTAATAACGGTCAGAGTGTTGTCTCAGTATTGTAACATTTCTGTCTAAATGTCTACTCACATCTCATTGGAGTAAACGTTTCTCAGCTCGTGGTCTATTACAAATCACGATGGAACAACTCATGATAGAATTCATAATGGTTTCAAGAAGAGGACCACTTTCAGGTTCATGGAAATATTTAATTTTTTACCTGCAAGCACTACTTGGTTTTACATAAATTGGTAGTTTTAATAATTTTCATCCCTATCACTAAATAAAATAAAATAATTTTGGCTTTACTTTCTTAAAAAATTTCAATAAAAAAAACCCTAGCTTCAATTTCACGCCGCTCACAGTAAATAAGTTTTACTCATAATAAGCCTTTTTTATTTAAAAATTAAATATTTTCTAAAATTATGCATATTAAATAAAATGTAAAATTTGTAAAAATTTATATAAATTAATGTTTAAGAATATTAAAAAAAAGAGACTTGAAAAAGTTTTTTTTTTTATGTATAATTTCTTTTACAAAACAGTTGAGAATATTGCATTTCATTGTAGGCGTTATTTTTTTTCTTTTTTTTTTTATTATTAATTGTTCCTACCAAAATAAAATGTTAAAACATACATTTTTAAACAACAAATGTTAATTCTCCTGTTTACAAAACAGACAACTTCTTCCAAAAATTTATTAAGCCTCTTTTTCAAGCTTTAATTCTTAGAAACAAAAATAAAACAAAACGAATTTCTTTTCCTACATTAACAAAAAAAAAAAAAAAAAATTTCCATGTCAAGAAATAAAGAAAAAATAAATAAAAAACAAAACCGAGTATGTAACATCTTTTTCATCATGTCAAATAATAACCTCCGAAATATGAGAAAACAAAAAAATCCAACGTGTAAAACTACACCGTCTATTTATGCTTCTTTTTTATAACTTTAGAAGATCTTCCGCTTTTACGGCCTTCTGGTCTGGAGAAAGAGAAGGCAAAATAAATAAATAAACAAAAGAAAAAAGAAAGAACCGAGGAATTTTTACTCTAAAACTGCAGCATTTTACGCGAACAGATAGAATCATAAAAGAAACGTACTGCGCTGAGAGTTGACTACTAACAAAAATATGCGCCGTTAAATGGCGGCTTTAAAGTCAACTGCGGGGGAAAGAATACGGCTACTATTTCCAAGACAAGTCAGTTCTTTTTTTTTTTTTCATCGTGTGAAAGTCTTGCTTGTTTCTACATAAATATATTTCTTCTCGAATTTTTCTTCGCCTTTTGACTAAACTTTAAAAACACCTGTAACAGTAAATGAAAACTAAGAGGAAAATAAATAAACACGTAAAAGTAAAATTAATACATAGCAAATGCAATAAATAGCTTTTGTAAATGTTTCCCATCTCGATGTTAAATTTTATGTTGAACTAACATAAGAATTAGAACTGTATATACCAATAAAAGTTAGAAACTTGTCTTGAGTATTGTAACGTCACGGCCTAAATGTCTCCTTCTGAAGTAGGCATTTCTCAGTTGTTGGTCTATCACGAATCACGATGGAACAATACAGGCCATTGTTCATGATTTGTTCAAGAAAAGGGCCACTTTTATGTTCACGGAACACTTTAATTTTGGCGAGGGAAAAGAATACGACTACTATTTCGAAGACAAGTCAGTTCTTTTTTTTTTTTTTTTGACATGTGCAAGTCTTGCTTGCTTCTTCATACATATATTTTTACTCGATTTTTTTTTGTTTGCCTCTTGACTGAACTTTAAAAACACCTGCAATAGTAAATGAAGCAAAGACCAAAATAAATAAACACGAAAAGAAAAAATTAATAAATAGTCTTTTACAAAACGTTTTCCATTGCCATGTTAAATTTTATGCTTAACTAACACAAGAATTAGAAATGCATATGCCAATAAAGGTTAGAGAGTTGTCTTGAGTATTGCAACAACTCGGCGTAGATGTCTATTTCCTTTCTCATTGGAGTTGACATTTCTCAACTCTTGGTCTGTCAAAAATCACGTTGAAACAATTAATGTTATAGTTCATAATTGCATGAAGAAGACGGCCACTTTCAGGGTCATGGAACACTCTAAATTTTGCTTGCAAGCACTGTTTGGTTTTTACATAAATTGGTAATTTTTCTTCAGATCACAAAATGAAATAAAATAATTTTTGGATTTATTTTTTAACAAAAATTTTCTATAAAAAAATCCTAGCTTTAATTTCACTCCACCCACAATAAATAAGTTGTACTCATAATAAGCCATTTTTATTAGAAAAATTATATTGTTTCTGAATTTATACATATCAAATAAAATTTAATATTTGTAAAACTTTCGATAAATTTCATGTATCAGAACAGTAAAAAAAAAAAAAAATTAAGATTTAAAAAAGATCTTTTATGTATAATTTATTTACAAGAAAGTAAAGAATATTACATTTCATTGTAGGCGTTATTTTTTTTTTTTGTTAAAATTTTTACTTTTTAATGCTCCTACGGAAATAAAATGTTTAAACATACCTCTTTTAAAACAACGAAATGTTAATTCTCATGTTTACAAAACAGACAACTTCCTCAAAAAAAAATTTATTAAGCCACTTTTCCAAGCTTAGAAACGAAAAATAAAACAAAACGAGTTTCTTTTCCTACATTAACGGAAAAAAAAATGTTTTTTTCATATAAACAAAATAAAAAAACAAAACCGAGCATTTTAAATTTTTTTCATCATGTCAAACAATAACCGCCGAAATATGAGAAAACAAAAATCCAACCTGTAAAACTGCACCGTTTGTTTATGCTTCTTTTTTTTATAACTTTAAAACATCTTCCGCTTTTACGGCCTTCTGTTCTGGAGAAAGACAAGGCAAACAAAAAAATAAATAAAAATATATAAAAAGCTGAGGTATTGTTACGCTGAAAACTGCAGCATTTTACGCGAACAGATAGAATTATAAAAGGAACGTACTGCGCTGAGAGTTGACTACCAACAAAAATATGCGTCGCTAAATGGCGGCTTTAAAGTCAACTGCGGGGAAAAAGAATACGGCTACTATTTATTCAGTTCTTATTTTCATAGAGTGCAGATCTGGCTTGTTTCTTCATAAATATACTTTTACTCAATTTTTTTTTTTGCCTTTTGACTGAACTTTAAAAACACCTGTAATAGTAAATGAAGCAAAGATCAAAATAAATAAACACGAAAGGAAAAAGTTATAAATAGCCTTTGGAAAATGTTTGCGATAGCCATGTTAAATTTTCTCCTTAACTAACAGAAGAATTGGAACTGTATACGATACACATTATAAATTGTTTTTACATTTTTCCCCATACGAAACTCAAACGAGTAGCATTGGCCATTTGGTTAGAGCTCTGGCATTTGGTACCACGGGATTAGGTTTCAATCTTGGCTGTGGCATGGTTGGTTGTTCGGAATCCATGTTAAACTATAAACCCCGATCTAATAAGCCTAAAGTGTGCACAAAATGACTGTAGAGCAACAAATCAAACCAAACGCGTAGCAATTATTCCAAAAGCCATCCTGGAAAGCAATATGCCTTCTTCTTGTCTTTCCTCCTCATCAGTGGAATCTTGCTGATATACATAGATAGAATACGAAACTAATATACAACAATAAAAATAGCAAAATTTATTAAAAAAAACATAAATTTTCCGCTGTAAATCACAATAGAAAAAAGAGTTTATTTTTGCCTTTAGCCGAAAAGTAATGTCTTGTCTTCCTAACCCTTCAACAGTGGGATGTTCGCTGTGTACATAAATGCAACACGAAACTGATATACAATATCAAAAGAGAACAAAAGCTATTATCAAACATAGTTAGGTAATATTATATAACCAAAATAACAGTAGCATAGTTTTTTTATTTTACCCAGAAAGCAATATCTTCTCCCTCCTTATTCAACCTTTGTACCACAGGCTTCAGGTTTGAATCCTGGTTATGTCAGGCGTGTTTGTCAGTGGTTCGGAATCCACGTTAAACTGTAGGTCCCGGCCTAATTAGCCCGAAGTGTGCACAAAATAACCGTAGAGTGTCAAACAAAACCCTCCTCATTCTAAAGTGGCATGTTCGTGGTATACATATATGCAACGCGAAACTGATATACATCAAAAGACAACAAAAGCTATTCATATACCTCATAGTTAGGTAAACCATAGTTATAAACATATAACCAAAACAACAGTAACTTATTTTTTTTTCCCAGGAAAGCAATGTCTTCTCCCTCCCAACACATTTAACAGTGTCATGTTCGTGGTATACATAAATGTAACACGAAACTGATATGCCACAACACGAAAAGAACAAAAAGCATACATTTTCCCCAATAGATTTCAATAGATACAGAGGTTTTCTTTTTATGAAATATATAAAAATCATTTCGTTTTTAAATAAATTGGTAGTTTGAATAATTTCCCTCCGCTCACAAAACAAAAATAAAATAAAATAGTTTCCGGTTTTATTTATTTTTTAATTAAATAAAAAAATCCTAGTTTTTAATTTCGCGCCGCCCACGATAAATAAATTTTACTCATAATAAGCCATTTTTTTTTTAAAAATTAAACAATTTCTAAAATGATGCATATCAAATAAAATATAATATTTTTAAAACTTCCAATAAATTTCATGTTTAAGAATATTTTGAAAAAAAAAGTAAGACTTAAAAAAAAGATCTTTATGCATTTTTTTACAAGACACTTAAGAATATCGTATTTCATTGTGGGCGTTATTTTTTGTCCTCCTTTTTTACTCTTTTGTTGTTCTTATCAAAATAAAATGTTAAAACATACCTCTTCAAAACGACAAAATGTTAATTCTCATGCTTACAAACAGACAACTTCTTTTAAAAATTTATTAAGCAACTATTCCAGGCTTTAATTCTTAGAAACGAAAAATAAAAACAAAACGAGTTTCTTCTCCTACATTAACAAAAAAAAAAAAAAATAAATAAATAAATTTCATGTCAAGAAATAAAAAAAAAAAAAAAAAAAAAAACAGAGCATTTAACATTTTTTTCATCATGTCAAATAATAACCACCGAAATATGAGAAAACAACAATCCAACCCGTAAAACTACACCGTCTGTTTATGCTTCTTTTTTTATAACTTTAAAACATCTCCCGCTTTTACGGCCTTCTGGTCTGGAGAAAGACAAGGTGAAAAAATAAATAAATAAATAAAAAAACTGAGGAATTTTTACGTTTAAAACTGCAGCATTTTACGCGAACAGATAGAATCATAAAAGAAACGCACTGTGCTAAGAGTTGACTACTAACAAAAATATGCGCCGATAAATGGCGGCTTTAAAGTCAACTGCGGGCGAAAAGAATAAGGCTACTATTTATTCAGTTCTTTTTTTCATAGTGTGCAGATCTTGCTTGTTTCTTCATAAATATACTTTTACGCGATTTTTTGTTTGCCTTTTGACTGAACTGTAAGAATACCTGTAGTAGTAAATGAAGTAAAGAACAAAAATAAATAAGCACGAAAAGAAAATGAATAAATTGCCTTTTGGAAAAAAAGTTTCCCATGGCATGTTAAATTTTATGTTTAACTAAGATGAATTAGAACTGTATATGCCAATAACGGATAGAGTTGTCCGAGTTGTAAAGTCTCGGCCTAAATGTCTATTCACTTCTCACGGGTAGACATTTTTCTACTTTAATGAGATGTGAGTAGACATTTCTCAGCAATGATACAGTTACTATTTCGAAGACAAGTCAGTTTTATTTTTCAAGTCCTGCTTGTTTCTTCATTAATATATTTTTACTCGAATTTTTTGTTTGCCTTTCATTGAACTTTAAAAACATCTGTAATAGTAAATCAAGCAAAGACCAAAATAAATAAACACTAAAAGAAAAATTAATAAATAGTCTTTTGAAAAAATGTTTCCGATAAACATGTTATATTTTGTTCAACTAACTCATGAATTCGACCTGTATGTGCCAATTACGGTTAGGCGGTCGTCTAAATATTGTAATGTCTCCGCCTAAATGTCAAATCACTTCTGATTGGAATAGACATTTCTTAGCTCGTGGTTTATCACCAATCACGATGGAACAATTCATGGTATAGTTCATAACGGCATCAATAAGAGGGTCATTTTCATGTTGATGGAACACTTTAATTTTGGCTTGCAAGCACTATTTGGTTTTACATAAATTGGTAATTTTAATAATTTTCATTCAGATCACAAAATAAAATAAAATAATTTTTGGCTATACTTTTTTAAAAGAAATTTCAGTAGAAAAAAATTAAAAAAAAAACTTAGATTTAATTTCACTGCGCTCAAAATAAATAAGTTTCAATCATAAACAGCCATTTTTTATTTAAAAATTAAATATTTTCTAAAATTATGCATATCTAATAAATTTAATAATTTTAAAACGTTCAGTAAATTTTATGGTTAGAATATTAAAAAAAAATGAGAATTAAAAAAGATCTGTTATGCAATTTTTTTAACAAGAAAGATAAGAATATTGCGGGCTTTATTATTATTTTTTTTAAATTTTTTATTGTTCCTACCGAAATAATATGTTAAAACATACCTCTTTAAAACAACAAAATGTTAATTCTCATGTTTACAAACAGACAACTTCTTCATAAATTTATTAAGCCACTTTTCCAGAAAGACAAGGCGAAATAAATAAAAATTTTCAAATAGAAAAATGAGGCATTTAACATTTTTCCATCATGAATTTTTACGCTAAAAACTGCAGCATTTTACGCGAACAGATAGAATCAAAAAAGAAACGTAAAAGAAACGTACTGCGCTGAGAGTTGACTACCAACAAAAATATGCGTCGCTAAATGGCGGCTTTAAAGTCAGCTGCGGACGAAAAGAATACGGCTACTATTTCCAAGACAAGTCAGTTCTTTTTTTTCTTTTTCATAGTGTGCAAGACTTGCTTGTTTCTTCATAAATATATTTTAACTCGAATTTTTTTGTTTGCAGTTTTGACTGGACTTTAAAAACACCTGTAATAATAAATGAAGCAAAGAGAAAAAAATAAATAAATAAACGCGAAAAATCAATAAATAGCCTTTTACAAAAATGTTTCCCAGCCAGGTTAAATTTAATGTTTAACTAACGCAAGAATTATAACTATATATGCCAATAACGGTTAGAGTTGTCTGAATATTGTAACATTTCGGCCTAAATGTTTACTCATTTAAGTAACCATTTTTCTACTTCAATGATGACAATATCAAGATGATATTCAATTCAAGATGATATGAGTAGACATTTCAGAAGACAAGGCGTTTTTTTTTTTTTTTCCAAGTCTTGCTTGTTTCTTCATAAATATACTTTTCTCGATTTTTTTGTTTTCCTTTTGGCTGAACTTTAAAACACCTGTTTAAATGAACAAAGACCAAAATAATAAATAAACAGAAAAGAAAAACGAATAAATGACCTTTTGGAAACCTTTCCCATAGCCATGTTAAATTTTATGTTTAACTAACAATAGAATTATAACTGTATGTACCAATAACGGTTAAAAAGTTGTTTTGAGTAGTGTAACGTCTCAGCCTAGAAATGTCTACTCCTGCAGTAGACATTTCTTAGTTCGTGTCTATCATGAATCACGGTGGAACAATACATGGCATTGTTCATAATGGGTTCAAGAAAACGGCGACTTTTTTTGTTCATGGAACACTTTAATTTTTGTGGGGAAAAGAATACGGCTACTATTTCGAAGACAAGTCAGTTCTTTTCTTTTCTTTATCAAGTCTTGCTTATTTCTTCATAAATATACTTTTACTCCAATTTTTTTTTGTTTGCCTTTTCACTGAACTTTAAAAAAATAAATAAATGAACAAGAAAAAATTAATAAACAGTCTTTTGTAAAGCGTTTCCCATAGCTTTGTTAAATTTTATGTTTAACAAACAAAAGAATTATAAGTCTTTCATTTACCAATTATTGAATGTACCAATAACGGTTAGAGAGTTGTCTGAGTATTGTAGTTTCAATAATTTTCATCCCGATCACAAAATGAAAAAAAAATAATTTTTGGCTTACTTTTAAAAAAAAATTGCAATAAAAAATCCTAGCTTCAATTTCACGCCACCCACTAAAAATAATTTGTACTCATTAAAAGCCATTTTTTAGAGAATTAAATAGTTTCTAAAATTACGTATATCAAATAAAATTTAATATTTTTAAAACTTTCAATAAATTTCATGTTTAAGAATAGTAAAAAAAAAAAAAAAAAAATGAGATTTAAAAAGATCTTTTATGTATAATTTTTTACAACACAGTAAAGAATATTTTATTTCATTGTGGGCTATTTTTTTTCTATTTTTTTACTTTTTTATTGTTCCTACAAAATAAAATATTAAAACATACGTCTTTTAAACCAACAACATGTTAATTCTCACGTTTACAAAACAAACAACTTCTAAAATTTACTAAACTACTTTTCCAGGCTTTAATTCTTAGATTTAAAAATAAAAACAAAAATAGTTTCTTTTCATACATTAAGAAAAAAAAAAATTTTTTTTTTTTATGTCAAGAAATAAATAAAAAAAAATCCAGCATTTAACATTTTTTTTTCATCTAGTCAAATAATAACCCCGAAATGGGAGAAAATAAAAATCCAAGCCGTAAAACTACACCGTCTGTTTATGCTTCTTTTTTATAACTTTAAAACATCTTCCGCTTTTACGGCCTTCTGGTCTGAGAAAGACAAGGTGAAAAAATAAATAAATAAATAAAAAAAATGAGGAATTTTTAAGCTAAAAACTGCAGCATTTTACGCGAACAGATAGAATCATAAAAGAAACGTACTGCGCTGAGAGTTGACTACTAACAAAAATATGCGTCGCTAAATGGCGGCTTTAAAGTCAACTGCGGGGAAAAAGAATACGGCTACTACTGAAGAAGACAAGTCAATTCTTTTTCTTTTTTTTTTTTTTCTTAGTGTGCAAGTCTTGCTTTTTTCATCATAAATATACTTTTACATGAATTTGTTTGTTTGCATTTTGACTGAACTTTAAAAACACCTGTAATAGTAAATGAAGCATAGACAAAAATAAATAAACACGAAAAGAAAAATTAATCAATAGCCTTTTGGTAAAATGTTTCCCACAGCCATGTTAAATTTTAAGTTTAAGTAACACGATTTAGAACTATAAATACCAATAACGGTTAGAGAGTTGTCTGAGTAGTGTAACGTATCGGCCTAAAATGGCTACTCACTTATCATTGGAGAAGCCATATCTCAGCCAGTGGTCTATCACGAATCATGCTAGATCAACTCATGGTATAGTTCATAACGGCATCAAGAAGATTGTCACTTTCAAATTCATGGAACACTTTAAATTTTGTTTGCAAGCACTATTTAATTTTACATAAATTGGCAGTTTTAATAATTTCCATCCCCATCGCAAAATAAAATAAAATAATTTTGTGTTTACTTTTAAAAAAAAATTGCAATACAAAATCCTGGCTTTAATTTTTACGCCGGCAACAATAAATAAGTTTAACTCATAATAAGACATTTTTTTATTTAAAAATTAAATATTTTCTAAAATAGTGCATATCAAATAAAATGTAATATCTTTAAAACTTTCAATAAACTCACGTTTAAAAATATTAAATAAAACTGAGATTTAAGAAAAATCTTTTATGTATAATTTTTTTTTACGAGAAAGTAAAGATTATTACATTTCATTGTGGGCGTTATTTTTTTTTTCTGCTTCTTGTTGCTATCAAAATAAAATGTTGAAACATATCTCTTTAAAACAGCAAAGTGTTAATTCTCATGTTTACAAAACAGACAACTTCTTCAAAAATTTATTAAGCTACTTTTTCCAGGCTTTAATTCTCAGAAGGAAAAATAAAACAAAACGAATTTCATTTCCTACATTAACAAAAAAATTATTTTTTTTTTCCATTTAAGAAATAAACAAAATAAAAAAAAAACGAGCATTTAACATTTTTTTTCATCATGTCAAATAATAACCGCCGAAATATGAGAAAACAAAAATCCAAGCCGTAAAACTACACCGTCTGTTTATGCTTCTTTTTTTTTTATAACTTTAAAACATCTTCCGCTTTTACGGCCTTCTGGTCTGGAGAAATACAAGGCGAAATAAATAAATAAAAAAATGAGGAATTTTTTACGCTAAAAACTGCAGCATTTTACGCGAACAGATAGAATCATAAAAGAAACGTACTGTGCTGAGAGTTGACTTCTCCCAAAATATGCGTCGCTAAATGGCGGCTTTAAAGTCAACTGCGGGCGAAAAGAACACGGCTACTATTTCCAAGTCAAGTCAGTTCTTTTCTTTTTTTCTACTAGTGCAAGACTTGCTTATTTCTTCATGAATATATTTTACTTGAATTTTTTTTTTTTTTTGGCTTTTTTTCACTGTACTTTAAAAACACCTGTAATAGTAAATGAAGCAAAGACCAAAACAATTCTACACGAAAAGAAAAATTAATAAATAGCCTTTTGAAAAATGTTTCCTATAGCCATGCTACATTTTATACTGAATTAACACAAGAATTAAAACTGTGTATGCCAATAACGGTTAGAGAATTGTGTGAGTATTGTAACGTCTCGGTCTAAATGTCTACTTACTTCTCATTAGAGTAGACATTTCTCAGCTCGTGGTCTATCATGAATCACAATAATATATATACTTTATATAATATAATATTATATATACAATAATACACAACAACAAAAAAAAAAAGGATGAAATCTATTAACAAACCATAGTGAGGTAACCATAGTTATATACCTATAACCAAAACCACAGTAGCTTAGTTTTTTTTTCCTCCCCGAAAGCAACGTCTCCCCCTTTCCCCACCCACCGCCATTCAACAGTGTCATGTCCGTATTATCATGAAACTGATATGCCACAACAAAAAAAAACAATGAAAACCATACAGTTTCCTCAATAAATTTTAATATAAACAGAGTTTTTTTACGAATTATATAAAAATCCATTTGATTTTATATAAATTGGTAGCTTCAATAATGTTTATCTAGCTCACAAAATAAAATAAAATAATTTTTGGCTTTACTTTAAAAAAATTCAGTGAAAAACTTCGTTTAAATTTCATGCCGTCCACTATAAATAATCTGTACTCATAATAAGCTATTTTTTATGAGAAAAATTAAATATTTTCAAAAAATTATATATATCAAATAAAATTGAATATTTTTAAAAATTTCAATAAATTTGTTTAAAAATAATAAAAGAAAAGGTAAGACTCAAAAAAAGAAGATATTTTATGAATAATTTTTATAAGACAGTAAAGAATATTGCATTTCATTGTGGACAATTTTTTTTTTTTCTCCTTTTTTCTACTTATTTGTTGTTCATATCAAAATAAACTGTTAAAATATTTCTTTTTAAAACAACAAAATGTTACTTCTCATGTTTACAAAACAGACAACTTCTTCTAAAATTTATTAAGCCACTTTTCCAGGCTTTTTTAATTCTTAGAACGAAAATAATTCTTTTCCTACATTAACAAAAACACATTTTTTTTTTTTTTCATGTCAAGAAATAAACACAAAAAAAAAAAAACAAAACCAGCATTTAAAATTTTTTTTCATCATACCAAATAGTAACAGCCGAAATATGAGAAAACAAATATCCAAACCGTAAAACTACACATTCTGTTTTTCCTTCTTTTTTTTTATAACTTTAAAACATCTTCCGCTTTTACGGCCTTCTGGTCTGGAGAAAGACAAGGCGAAAAAAAAAATAAATAAATAAAAAAAACTAAGGAATTTTTAAGCCAAAAACTGCAGCATTTTACGCGAACAGATAGAATCATAAAAGGAACGTACTGTGCTGAGAGTTGACTACCAACAAAAATATGCGTCGCTAAATGGCGGTTTTAAAGTCAACTGCGGGCGAAAAGAATACGGCTACTATTTCCAAGACAAGTCAGTTCTTTTTTTTCTTTTTCATAGTGTGCAAGACTTGCTTGTTTCTTCATCAATATATTTTTACTCGAATTTTTTTGTTTGCGTTTTGACTGGACTTTAAAAACACCTGTAATAATAAATGAAGCAAAGACAAAAAATAAATAAATAAACACGGAAAAATCAATAAATGGTCTTTTAAAAAATGTTTCCCCCAGCCATGTTAAATTTTATGTTTATCTTACACAAAAATTAAAACTATATATATCAATAACGAGAGTTTCCTGAGTATCGTAACGTCACTGTCTAAATGTCTACTCAACATTACACTGACAATCTGTCACGTGTTCCATCACTTTTCGTTGGAGTAAGACATTTCTCAGCTCATGGTCTGTCACGAATCAGGATGGAATAACTCATGGTATAGTTCATAATGCCTTCAAGAAGAGGGTCACTTTCAGGTTCATGGGAACCCTTTAATATACAAGCACTTTTTATATACAATCAATATGTATATATATGAATATATATAAAAATTATGATCTCTGGGTTATTATACAAAGGTATGAAAAATTAAGAAAAAAATTGATGACAAATGCACGATTAAATCACAAATACAGTACATGACACAATAAGTCAGATTTCTATAGTCTACGTCGAACTAATTGCGAGGTCCGCGGCAGACTTTAATTAGCATATGACGTGATTCACGAAATCAAAGGGGATCACTTTGAAAACAGGCGGAAACTCCGGCCTATTCAATCACTTCAGAAAAAAAACACTTCTGGTCGATTCATCGCATTCTCTCCCTTCTTCACCAAAAAAAAAACCCCTCCTTTTAAGACAATTCATCAAGAGGGCGAGGTAATCTTTCCTTCCTTCTCATTGAAGTAGACATTTCTCAGCTCGTGGTCGATCGCCTATCACGATGGAAACTACTCATGGTATAGTTCATATTCCATCTGTAGTTGTTTCTACCTGTGAAGGTCGCACAGACATTCGTTAATTTCTTGAGTCTCATTATGCATGATACCCATTATCTTCTATCAGATTTGAGTGACAGGTTGTTCTCATGAGTAAAAACACTAATTGCCTGTAATATAACTACCCGCAATACTGCTTGTCTGCTGCCAAAGTTTAGTGATGGGTTGTATTATAGGCTGGTCAAATAACATACATTCTTCTCTCCTTAGAATGAAATGCCACAACTACCAGTGAGAAAAAAAAAAAAATACTAAAGTATATTGAAAACTTTATGAACTTATTGAACTAAGACTATAGTCTTAGTTCAATAAAGTTTGTTATTCTGCTGGTGAAAACTCATATTTTTAAACGATTATATGCAATGTAAACTGTTCATATTATTTATTTCAATTGAAAAGGTAACACAGCACAAATGTTGCACATAATATACAAAAAAAAAAAAAAACATTTAATATCTTGTTGAAATCAGCATGATTGAGTTATGTACTCTCCCCTAGTGCCCGATCTGCTTCACTAGACTAAACCCTGATAGTTGGAACCAAAGTCCACAGAGTTAATCTGTTTTTAAAGGACTAGTTGACCTTGGTTTCTTCTCTATTTCTATTCCTTCTTTTCTCTTTACTGGAAGTGTCTGCTGTGTAATTCTCGTGGAGTGCATGGTTGATTGGGTTGATTCTTACAATGCCTTAGATCTAGGTTAGTCAACCCAAATTATCTTGCCGGCCACTTTGGAAATGCCTCCTAACTCCGCGGTCAGTATATAAAATTATATATCCCTCTATTAGATTTAGACCCACTATAGACATTTTTGGGGAGTGAAAAATTGAAACATAATGATTTATTATTATTGTGTTTAGTATTATTCCTACATGTAAACATAGATTAATATAATAATGATAATACAAAACATACATTGTAAAGAAATATAGTACACTAAAAATGAAATATATAAAATGCATAAATATAAAAAATAAAAAATGAAATCATTAAAAAATATTTAATTTATGAGTGCGATATTTGTTTCTCCACTCTTTCACTCAGCTTTTGCAAATCGATGTCAATTCGTTTATTTGAACATCTTAGTTTTTGTTGCAGGTTAGAATCCGTTATGTTTGAGTGTGTTTTGCGTTTGGTCAATTTCATTTTAGAAAAAGAAGGTTCACAGGTGTAAGTTGAACCAAAAGCTCTAACAACTTCAACTAAGGGTCTGGTTTGCTGTGTTATCAACAATCAAATGTGAGTATGTAGGGATGGTCGCTGCGTCACAGACATCACATAAAGTGAAACATAGAACCTATTATACCGGATATTCCAAGATGCAAAATGAAATATAAAAAAATATATAAATATGATAGAGAAAAAAATTGAAAGCATTCAAAAATATTTATTTCACTAGTGCGATATTTGCTTCTCCATTCATCACGAGTTCGCAGAATATAATTTAAATATTCTGCGATTATTATTATCAGAAAACACAAAATAAGCATAAAATTGAATGCCTTTCCTCTTTTCGAGGGGTGCCCCGTCTTTTTCTTCCAGATAGTCTATATATATCATGGGGACTAATTTCAGTACATATAGAATCCACGCCGTGTCATTTATATATATCTATATTATATATATATCATGTTTGTATGTGTTACGCAAAAATACCCATGAAGAGACAAAAGTCATGGGATAAATATATACAAATTTTCAGATGACAGTATATATATATAACAGGTATAAATGCAGTGCTTTCGCAGAGCTTTCCAAAAATTTCTGTTCAAGTTATTCATGTTACCACTAAAGTGCATATATCCGTTATGATGACAGCACGACAGGTAATGGACAGACTTTGAACTAGAATAATAGTTAAAAGTGACGAAAATTGTTTTATTTTTTCAAATTTTCTAGGTAATCTACACATTACCTACCAGATACTAGTTAAAATAAAAAGATTTTTGCTGTAATAACAGCAACGTTTCAGTGCGCTTAAATTTACATTATCTTATTTATTTATTTTTCATTATCTAAAAAAGGAATGAAATCAAACAATTAGCCAGTTAGTTGATAGAACCAATCATCAATCAATTAAAAACTATAATACGAAGAATCAAACTGTCAAAGACCAGAACGTTAGATAGTTGGCCATCAGGCCGCCGGGAAAGGAGCAGGAAAGGAAATGAGATAAACTTTTTTTAAACTTCAGAAATACGAAAGGCGTTAATGTGCACATTAACTAGGTAAAATGTGGTAAACTCTTGATTCCGCACGTTAACAGACCAAGTGGGTTTTCTGAAGATTAGCAATGGCACATTATGCTTACGTTCGAGCTTTAGCGGTAACACACAATTTATCATTCAGTTTTTGCACCAGATATGCCCAAGTAATACCATTTGTTTAATTTTACATAAGAAAAAAAAATTTCAAACTAATCAATTAAGATACATTCCTATTTATAAAAGGCTTTGGTGGTAATTAAAATGCAGGGACATTAATAACGCAAGCCATATAAATTTCTTAATCAAAAGGCAAAGTATACCACCAAGCTGTGAAGGTATTGAAATCGAATCAAATTGAATGGGAAGTAGGTATCATCTCTGGTAGCAAAGCACGAAGACATGAATGTTATGCTGTTCTTATCACTCCAGGCGTCTTTGAAGTTATAAATTACGGCCATGAAACCCAATTAACGATGGAATTTTTACAAATACTGCTTCTTTAATATCTCCAGAAACCAGCGAGTATTATCAAAAGATTCTGTAAGATCTTTAGACAAAAAAAAATCTCAGCGGGTATTCGCCATATTAATTACAAATTTCTGAGGTAAAGCCCAGAGCGTCATTATTGGTTTCATAGTTAACGATCATTAATTACTTGTTTTTAATTATCCGGCGTCGAAATTAATTTATCAAATTCCTGGCCACTCAGAAATCTTGTCATCAACTCGAGGATTTCAAGTAAGCGGTCTTCAAGAAAAGTCGATGCGACTCAATTGATTCTTGCAGAAACAACTTCTTGGAAAGAAAGTATCGCGCTTTTCTAGAAGAAGAATCAACGATTAACGATACGCAGATGAATTTGGCGATAATTTCCTCATTGTTGGTAGAGGAAGGCTTTTCGAAACATATTCGGAAAACTATCGAAGACTGCCAAAAAAATTGAGTCTTACTTTGGATGCTCTTTGGAAAATTTAAACAAAATCAATTTGTTTAGAAATAATTTTTCGTGTCTCTTAATGAACTAAAAGTTTCATTTAAGGTTGCTTATTAATTAAAATAAAAAATAAATTAAAGTGAAGGGATCATAAATATTTCTGTTTAATGGTTCATTTATTAAATGAAAAATATCTAACATCATATTAATTATATATTTTAAGCACTTAGATACAAAAATATATTCATTGAATGGGAATTTTAAGTCTTTATTGTCTTTTTCTTTATTTATTGGGAAATTAAAAAAATCATGTTACTCTTAATTATTTATAATTTCAGTAGAAATAAATTTTAGTTAATAAACTTTATTTAATTAAATATTATAATAATACTAATAAATTATTATAATTAATATTAATAATATTATACTTAAGAAATATTTATTTATTTAATAATAAATATTTCTGTTTAATGTTTCATTCATTACATGGAAAATGTCGAAAGTAAGAATAACTGTACATTTTAAGCATCAAAATACAAAACATTTTTATTGAGTGAGAATTTTAATATTCTTTATTTTACGTCTTTAAATTTGCCATCCGCGCAGTATTTGCACAAGATATGCCTAAATACCACCATTTATTTAATTTTACATAAGAAACAAAAAATTTCAAACTAATCAACTAAAATAAGATACCTCCAAAAAATTTGGTAATAATTATTTAATTATAAATGCATGGACATTAATAACGCAAGCCATAGAAATTTCTTAATCAAAAGGCAAGTTATACCATCAAGCTGTGAAGGTATTGAAATCGAATCAAACTGAATGGGAAGTTGGTATCATCTCTGGTAGCAAAGCATGAAGACATGAATGTTATCGGCTGTTCTTATCACTTCAAATGTCTTTGAAGTTATAAATTACGGCCATGAAACCTCAATAACCTTTACAAATATTGCTTCTTTAATATCTCCAGAAACCATCGAGTATTTTCAAAAGATTCCTGCAAGATCTTTATACAAAGACAAAAAAATCTCAGCGGGTATTCACCATATTGATTGCAAATTTCTGGAGGTAAAGCCCAGAACGTCATTATTGGTTACATAGTTAACGATCATTAATTACTTGTTTTTGAATTATCCGGCGTCGAAATTAATTTATCAAATTCCTGGCCACTCAGAAATCTTGTCATCAACTCGGGATTTCAAGTCAGCGGCCTTCAAGAAAAGTCGATGCGACTCAATTGATTCTTGCAGAAACAACTTCTTGGAAAGAAAGTATCGCGCTTTTCTAGAAGAAGAATCAACGATTAGCGATATGCAGATGAAATTGGCGATAATTTCCTCCTTGTTGGAAGAGGAAGGCCTTTTCAAAACATATTCTGGGAAAACTATCGAAGACTGCAGAAAAAAAACAAACAAAAAAAAAATTGAGTCTTACTTTGTATGCTCTTTGGATATATTAAACAAAATCAATTTGTTTAGAAATAATTTTGTGAATATGCTTTCTTTTTTTTTGTGATTCTTAATGAACTAAAAAGATTCATTTAAGGTTGCTTATAAATTAATGAAAACTTAAAATAAAATAAAATATAAATTTTTCTGTTTAATTAATTGCACGGAAAAATATATAACGTCAGATTAATTGAAAATTTTAAACACTTAAAAAATATTTTCATTGATTGTGAATTTTAATGTTCTTTGTTTTTAATTCTTTACTGGCTTTTCAATATTTATTGGTTCAGTAGTACAAAAATTTATTTAATAAATTTATTTAATTAAAAGTTATAATAAAAAATATTAATAATTATTATAATTAATTAATATTATTTTATATTTCTGTTTAAATGTTCATTCATTAAATGGAAAAATATCTAACATCAATTAACTGTAAATTTTAAACACTAAAATACAAGATATTTTCATTGAATGTGAATTTTATGTGTTTTACTTTTAAGTCTTTCAATTTTTCAAGCAACACTTTTTCTTTATTTTTTAATTTTTCATCAAAACCAAAAACAATTTTTCAATTTATTTAAAATTGGGAAATAAATAAAAAAATCATGACTTAATTACCATCTTAATTATTTATAATTTCAGTAGAAATAATGTTTTTGTTCTTAATAAACGTCTTTGAAGTTATATTTAATTAAATATTATAATAATACTAATATTAAATTATTATAATTAATATTAAATAATATTTATTATATTAAGAAAAATAACGTTTCTTTTGATTTATTTCAATACAAATAATTATGTATTTAAAAATATTTATTCAATTAATATTTAACAAATATATATTTAATAATTTAATAATGAAAATATATATTTATATTATGTTTAATGATTCATTCATTACATGAAAAAAATATATAAAATCATTAACAAAACCTTTTCAGCAAAAAAATTCAAAATATTTTCATTGAATGTGAGTTTTAATATACTTTATTTTTAAGTTTTTCAAATTGTCATCCATACACCACTTTTTGAACAAGATATGCCTAAATACCATGACATTTATTTAATTTTACATAAGAAACAACTAAAAAATTTCAAACTAATCAATTAAAAAAGATACATATAAAAGTCTTTGGTAGTAATGAATGCCTTATAAATACTGGGACATTAATAACACAAGCCATAGAAATTTCTTAATCAAAGGCAAGTTATACCATCAAGCTGTGAAGATATTGAAATCGAATCAAATTGAATGGGAAGGATGTATCATCTCTGGTAGCAAAACATGAAGACTTGAAAGTTATCGGCTGTTCTTATCACTCCAGACGTCTTTGAAGTTATAAATTACAGCCATGAAACCTCAATAATCCTTTACAAATATTGCTTCTTTAGTATCTCCAGAAACCATCCAGTATTATCAAAGATTCCTGAAAGATCTTTATACAAAGACAAAAAAATCTCAGCGAGTATTCGCCATATTGATTGCAAATTTCAGGAGGTAAAGCCCAGAGCGTCATTATTGGTTACATAGTTAACGATCATTAATTACTTGTTTTTGAATTATCCGGCATCGAAATTAATTTATCAAATTCCTGGCCACTCAGAAATCTTGTCATCAACTCGGGGATTCAAGTCAGCGGTCTTCAAGAAAAAGTCGATGCGACTCAATTGATTCTTGCAGAAACAACTTCTTGGAAAGAAAGTATCGCGCTTTTCTACAAGAAGAATCAACGATTAGCGATGCGCAGATGAAATTGGCGATAATTTCCTCCTTGTTGGAAGATGAATGCTTTTAGAAACATATTCTGGAAAACTATCGAAGACTGCAAAAACAAAAAATAAAAAAAAAAAAAAATTGAGTCTTACTTTGATGCTCTTTGGAAAATTTGAACAAAATCAATTTGCTTAGAAATAATTTTCGTGAGTTTTTTTTTTTTTTATGTTTCTTAATGAACTAAAAGATTCATTTAAGGTTGCTTATTAATTAAATCGGAAAAATATATTAATGTGAGGGGGATCATGAATATTTCTGTTTAATGGTTCATTCATTACCTAACTGTTAAAAATATCTAACATCAGATTATTGTAACTTTTAAACAGTAAAATACAAAATAGTTTTGATGAATGTGAATTTTAATCATGTTTATTTTGTCTTTATAGGCTTTTCAATATTTATTGGGAAATTAAAAAAACAAACAATGTTTCTTTTAATTATTTATCATTTCAGTATTACCAAATATTTATTTAATTAAACATTTTATTAACAATATTAACATATATTATTATAACTAATATTAATTATATTAGTTAGAACTTTGAAGTTCTTTATTTTTATGTCTTTATTGGCTTTCGATATTTATTGGAAAATAAAATTAAAAAAACAATGCTTATCTTAATTATTTATTATTTCAGCACCAATAAATATTTATTTAATTAAATTTATTTTTTACTTTATAATAAATATTTATGTTTAATGGTTCATGTATTACATGGAAAAATATTTAACATTAGATTAATTGTAAATTTTAAACACTAAAATGCAAAATATTCATTTTGAAGATGAATTGTAGTGCTTTTTTTTTTTTTTTAAGTCTTTACTGACTTTTCAATATTTAATGCTTTAAACTCTTAATGCCACACGTTAACAATGCAAATCAGTTAAACTGAAGATTACCTAGGTAATGCTCACATTAACGACTTTTGAGCTTTAGCGGTAAAATATACGCAATTTGTTAGCCATACACCAACTTTCTGCACAAGATGCGCCTAAGTAACACAATTCAATTAATTAATTTTACATTAGAAACAAAAAAAAAAATTCAAACTAATCAAATAAAATAAGATACATATAAGATGTTGTGGTAGTAATTAATACTTTATAAATTCAGGGACATTAATAACTCTAGCCATAGAAATTTCTTAATCAAAAGGCAAAGTATACCACCAAGCTGTGAAGGTATTGAAATCGAATCAAACTCAATGGGAAGGAGGTATCATCTGTGGTAGCAAAGCATGAAGACATGAATGTTATCGGCTGTTCTTATCACTCCAGATACCATCGAGTATTTTCAAAAGATTCCTGCAAGATCTTTATACAAAGACAAAAAAATCTCAGCGGGTATTCACCATATTGATTGCAAATTTCTGGAGGTAAAGCCCAGAACGTCATTATTGGTTACATAGTTAACGATCATCAATTACTTGTTTTTGAATTATCCAGCGTCGAAATTAATTTATCAAATTCCTCGGCCACTCAGAAATCTTGTCATCAACTCGGGGATTCAAGTCCGCGGTCTTCAAGAAAAGTCGATGCGACTCAATTGATTCTAGCAGAAACAACTTCTTGAAAGAAAGTATCGCGCTTTTTCTAGAAGAAAAATCAACGATTAGCGATACGCAGATGAAATTGGCGATAATTTCCTCCTTGTTGGAAGAGGAAGGCCTTTCGAAACATATTCTGCAAAACTATCGAAGACTGCAAAAGGAAAAATAAACAAAAAAATTCAGTCTTACTTTGGATGTTCTTTTTGAAAAATTTAAACAAAATCAATTTGTTTAGAAATAATTTTCGGGACCATGTTTTTTTTTTGTTATGTTTCTTACAGAACTAAAATATTCATTTAAGGTTTGCTTATTAATTAAAACGTAAAATAAATTAAATTGAAGGGATCATAAATACTTCTTTTTTAATGGTGCATTCGTTACATGGAAAATTATCTACATCAAATTAAATGCAACTTTTGTTAAATACTAAAATGCAAAATATTTTCATTGAATGTAAATTTTAATGTTCTTTGTTTTTAAGTCTTTATTGACTTTTCAATATTTATTAGAAATTAAAAAACAATGTTTATCTCAATTATTTATAGTTTCAATAAATTTTAATGTAATAAATTTTATTTAATTAAATATTATAATAATAATATTAATATATAATTATAATTAATATTAATAAATATTTATTTATTTAATAATAAATATTTCAGTTTAAAGGTTCATTCATTACATGAAAAAATATCTAACATTAGATTAGCTGTAAATTTGAAACACTAAAACACAAATTTTTTTCATTGAATGTGAATTATAAAATTCTTTATTTTTAAGTCTTTCAATTTGTCATACGTACACCAGTTCTTGCACAAGATGTTCCTAAGTGCCACCATTTATTTAATTTTACATAAGAAACAAAAGAATTCCAAACTAATCAATTAAAATTAGATACTTCCCTACTGATAAAATGGTTCGGTATTAATTAATACTTTTATAAACGCAGGGACATTAATAACGCGAGTCATATAAATTTCTTAATCAAAAGGCAACTCATACCATCAAGTTGTGAAGGTATTGAAATCGAATCAAACTGAATGGGAAGGTGGTATCATCTCTGGTAGCAAGGCATGAAGACATGAATGTTATCGGTAATCTTAACACTTCAAACCTCTTTGAAGTTATAAATTACGGCCATGAAACCTCAATAATCCTTTACAAATATTGCTTTCTTTAATATCTCCAGAAACCATCGAGTATTAACAAAGATTCCTCTAAGATCTTTATACAAAGACCAAAAAATCTCAGCGAGTATTCGCCATATTGATCAAACTTTAATGGGAATGAGGTATCATCTTGCAAATTTCTGGATTTAAAGCCCAGAGCGTCATTATTGGTTACATAGTTAACGATCATTAATTATTTGTTTTTCAATTATCCGGCTTCGAAATTAATATATCAAATTCCTGGTCACTCAGAAATCTTGTCATCAACTAGGGATTCGAGACAGCTGTCTTCAAGAAAAGTCGATGCGACTCAATTGATTCTCGCAGAAACAACTTCTTGGAAAGAAAGTATCGCGCTTTTCTACAAGAAGAATCTACGATTAGCGATACGCAGATGAAATTGGCGATAATTTCCTCCTTGTTGAAAGAGGAAAGCTTTTCGAAACATATTCCGGAAAACTATCGAAGACTGCAAAAAAAAAAAAAAAAAAAAATAAAAAAAAAAAAAAAAAATTTAGTCTTACTTGGATGCTTTGGAAACTCTTTTGCATGGCTCTTTGTAAAATTTAAACAAAATCAATTTGTTTAGAAATAATTTTCGTAACTATGTTTTTTTTTTTTTTTTTTATGTTTCTTAATGAACTAAAAGATTCATTTAAGGTTGCTTATTATTAAAACGTAAAATAAATTAAACTGAAGGGCTCATAAATAATTCTTCTTAATGGATAATTCATTATATGAAAATGTCTAATATCAGATTAACTGTAAATTTTAAACAATGAAATACAAAATATTTTCATTGAATGTGAATTTTAATGCTATTTGTTTTTTTTCTCAATATTTATTGGAAAATTAATAAAAAAGCAATGTTTCTCTTTAATTATTTATAATTTCAGTATAAAATAATATTTATTTATTTATATATTATATTAATATACTTAATATCTAATTATAAATAATATTAGTAATACTATATTAATAAATATTTTTGTTTAATGGTTCATTCATTGCATGGGGAAATGTGTATCATCAGATTAACTGTAAATTTTGAAATATAAAAAATCTTCACTGAATTGAAATTTTAATGTTCTTTATTTTTAAATATTTATTGGATTTTAAATATTTATCGGGAAATTTTTTCAAAAATGTTTCTCTTAATTATTTATAATTTCAATATAAACAAATAAATATTTAATTGAATATATATTTAATAAATTAATATTTATTTTATAATAAACATTTCTGTTTAATGGTTCACGTATAACAAAAAAAAATATGTAACATCAGAATAACTGTAAACTTTAAACGCTAAAAAGCAAAACATTTATTTTGAATATGAATTGTAATGCTTTTTTATTGACTTTTTAGTATTTAATGCGGAAAACTCTTAATGCAACACGTCGAAATTGCAAATCACTAAATATGAAGTTCAGCTAGGTAATGTGCACATTAACGGCTTTCGAATTTTAGTGGTAACATATACATAATTGGTTATCCTTGCTTGATTTCCACCTTTGTACAAGATGTGCCCAAGTACCACCATGTATTTAATTTTACATAAAAAACAAAAAACAATTTCAAACAAATCAGTTAAAATAAGATACTTTTAAAATTATTCGGTAGTAATTAATACTTTATAAACGCATGGACATTAATAACACAAGCCATTGAAATTACTTAATCAATAGGCAAGTTATACCATCAAGCTGTGAAGGTATTGAAATCGCATCAAACTGAATGGGGATGAGGTATCATCTCTGATAGCAAAGCATGAAGACATGAATGTTATCGGCTGTTCTTATCACTCCAGACGTCTTTGAAGTTATAAATTACGGCCATGAAACCTCAATAATCCTTTACAAATATCTCTTCTTTAATATCTCCAGAAACCATTGAGTATTATCAAAAGATTCCTGCAAGATCTTTATACAAAGACAAAAAAAAAAAATCTCAGCGGTATTCGTGATATTGATTGCAAATGTCTGGAGGTAAATCCCAGAGCGTCATTATTGGTTACATAGTTAACGATCATTAAATACTTGTTTTTGAATTATCCGATGTCGAAATTAATTTATCAAATTCCTGGCCACTCAGAAATCTTGTCATCAACTCGGGGATTCGAGTCAGCAGTCTTCAAGGAAAGTCGATGCGACTCAATTGATTCTCTCAGAAGCAACTTCCTGGAAAGAAAGTATCGCGCTTTTCTACAAGAAGAATCAACGATTAGCGATACGCTGATGAAATTGGCGATAATTTCCTCCTTGTTGGAAGAGGAAGGCTTTTCGAAACATATTCTGGAAAACTATCGAAGACTGCAAAAAAAAAAAAAAAAAAAAAAATTGAGTCTTACTTTGGACGCACTTTGGAAAATTTAAACAAAATCAATTTGTTTAGAAATAACTTTCGTGACCATGTAATTTTTTATGTTTCTTAATGAACTAAAAGATTCATTTAAGGTTGCTTATTAATTAAAACGTAAAATAAATTAAAGTGAAGGGGATCATAAATATTTTTGGTTTAATGGTTCATTCATTGCATGGAAAAATATCTAGCATCAGATTAATGGTAAATTTTTAAACACTAAAAAATAATTATTTTCATTGAATGTGAATTTTAATGTTCTTTACTTTTTAAGTGTTTATTGGTTTTTCTATATTTATTGGGAAATTAAAAAAAAAAAAAACCAATTTGTCACTTAATTATTTATTTAATTAATGTGTTTCATAATAATTTATTTATTTAATAATAAACATTTCAGTCAAAATTTCAATGAATATTTATCAATTATTTAAAATTTCAAAAACATGTTTCTCATTTCATCTTTTGTATTTTATAATAAAATAAACTCTCGCTTAGAAATTTATCAGGAAAATTTTACATTTTCTATTAATTCAACAAATATACATCAAATAGTCTCTTTTTTTTTTGTAATAATTATATTTAATTCTTCTTATTTATCCGTATATCAGCTTATTAAAAACAAATGTCTCTAAAAGTCGTAATTATAGAATATTCATCAAAAGATAAATATTCTTAAGATAAACTATTTATATAAACTTTAGCTTGTTAGTAAATTTGTTTATTTAATAATTTAGCAATGTCCTCCATTTTCATTTATTAATATAAACGCATGTTTATTCCTTTTGTAATAATAATAAAATGTAAATATTTAAATTTAATTAAATTTGTTTACTTAATTAATGATTTTGCGTATTTAAAAGAATAATAAATCTGGTATGAGTGTAAAATTAATTTTTGCAGACGTATAATTTTTATGGTTTTATTTGTAGCAAAAATAATATAATCTAATTAGTTCACTACAATCTTTTTTTTATAATATTTCAATTATGAAAAATCATATGCTATATTGAGGGTGGTAAGAAAAAGTAAAAAGAACCTTTAATTTAAATCTACAAAATGTTGAATTACTGTAAATTGATGTTTCTTAAGGCTTTGGAATCAAATAATAACAAATAAATAAATAACGATACGGAAGGCGTTAATGTGCACATTACCTAGATAAAATGAGGTAAACACTTGATTTACGTTAACGGAGCAACGTAACGCACGTTAACGGAGCAAATCAGTTAATCTGGAGATTGGCTAAGTAATGGGAACATTAATTGCTTTCGAGCTTTGGTAATGACATATACACAATTTGTTATCCAAGCACTGGTTTTTTGCGAAAGATGTGCCTAAGTACCACCAATTCAATTAATTTTACATAAGAAACAAACAAAAAAAAAAAATTACAAACTAATAAATTAAAATAAGATACTTTTTAAAATGCTTTCGTATTAATTAGTACGTTATAACTGCAATGGACATTAATAACACAAGCCATAGAAAATTCTTAATCAAAAGGTTTATATTATACCATCAAGCTGTGAAGGTATGGAAATCGAATCAGCCTGAATGGGAAGGAGCTATCATCTATGGTAGCAAAGCACGAAGACATGAATGTTATCGGATGTTCTTATCACTCCAGACGTCTTTGAAGTTGTAAATTACGGCCATGAAACCTCAATAATACTTTACAAATATTGCTTCTTTAATATCTCCAGAAACCATCCAGTATTATCAAAGATTCCTGCAAGATCTTTATACAAAGACAAAAAAATCTCAGCGAGTATTCGCTGATATTGATTGCAAATTTCTGGAGGTAAAGCCCAGAGCGTCATTATTGGTTACATAGTTAACGATCATTAATTACTTGTTTTTGAATTATCCGGCGTCGAAATTAATTTATCAAATTCCTGGTCACTCAGAAATCTTGTCATCAACTCGCGGATTCGAGTCAGCAGTCTTCAAGAAAAGTCGATGCGACTCAATTGATTCTCGCAGAAACAACTTCTTGGAAAGAAAGTATCGCGCTTTTCTACAAGAAGAATCAACGATTAGCGATACGCAGATGAAATTGGCGATAATTTCCTCCTTGTTGGAAGAGGAAGGCTTTTCGAAACATATTCCGGAAAACTATCGAAGACTGTAAAAAAAATAAATAAACAAAAAAAAAATTGAGTCTTACTTGGATGCTTTGGAAACTCTTTTGCATGGCTCTTTGTAAAATTTAAACAAAATCAATTTGTTTAGAAATAATTTTCGTAACTATGTTTTTTTTTTTTTTTTTTTTTTATGTTTCTTACTGAACTAAAAGATTCATTTAAGGTTGCTTATTAATTAAAACGTAAAATAAATTAAAGTGAAGGGGTCATAAATAATTCTTTTTAATGGATAATTCATTACATGAAAATGTCTAATATCAGATTAATTGTAAATTTTAAAACATTGAAATACAAAATATTTTCATTGAATGTGAATTTTAATGCTAATTGTTTTTTTTCTCAATATTTATTGAAAATTAATAAAAAAAGCAATTATTTATAATTTCAGTATAAAATAATATTTATTTATTTATATATTATATTAATATCCTTAATATCTAATTATAAATAATATTAGTAATACTATATTAATAAATATTTTTGTTTAATGGTTCATTCATTGCATGGGGAAATGTGTATCATCAGATTAACTGTAAATTTTGAAATACAAAAAAAATTTTCACTGAATTGAATTTTAACGTTCTTTATTTTTAAATATTTATTGATTTTCAATATTTATCGGGAAATTTTTTCAAAAATGTTTCTCTTAATTATTTATAATTTCAATATAAACAAATAAATATTTAATTGAATATATATTTAATAAATTAATATTTATTTTATAATAAATATTTCTGTTTAATGGTTCATGTATAACAAAAATTATGTAACATTAGAATAACTGTAAATTTTAAACGCAAAAAAGCAAAACATTTATTTTGAATATGAATTGTAATGCTTTTTTTATTGACTTTTTAGTATTTAATGCGGAAAACTCTTAATGCAACACGTCGAAATTGCAAATCACTAAATATGAAGTTCAGCTAGGTAATGTGCACATTAACGGCTTTCGAATTTTAGTGGTAACATATACACAATTGGTTATTCTTGCTTGATTTCCACCTTTGTACAAGATGTGCCCAAGTACCACCATGTATTTAATTTTACATAAAAACAAAAAAACAATTTCAAACAAATCAGTTAAAATAAGATACTTTTTAAAATTATTCGGTAGTAATTAATACTTTATAAACGCATGGACATTAATAACACAAGCCATTGAAATTACTTAATCAATAGGCAAGTTATACCATCAAGCTGTGAAGGTATTGAAATCGAATCAAACTGAATGGGAATGAGGTATCATCTCTGATAGCAAAGCATGAAGACATGAATGTTATCGGCTGTTCTTATCACTCCAGACGTCTTTGAAGTTATAAATTACGGCCATGAAACCTCAATAATCCTTTACAAATATCTCTTCTTTAATATCTCCAGAAACCATTGAGTATTATCAAAAGATTCCTGCAAGATCTTTATACAAAGACAAAAAAAAAAAAAAATCTCAGCGGTATTCTGTGATATTGATTGCAAATGTCTGGAGGTAAATCCCAGAGCGTCATTATTGGTTACATAGTTAACGATCATTAAATACTTGTTTTTGAATTATCCGATGTCGAAATTAATTTATCAAATTCCTGGCCACTCAGAAATCTTGTCATCAACTCGGGGATTCGAGTCAGCAGTCTTCAAGGAAAGTCGATGCGACTCATTGATTCTCTCAGAAACAACTTCCTGGAAAGAAAGTATCGCGCTTTTCTACAAGAAGAATCAACGATTAGCGATACGCAGATGAAATTGGCGATAATTTCCTCCTTGTTGGAAGAGGAAGGCTTTTCGAAACATATTCTGGAAAACTATCGAAGACTGCAAAAATAAAAAATAAAAAAATTGAGTCTTACTTTGGACGCACTTTGGAAAATTTAAACAAAATCAATTTGTTTAGAAATAACTTTCGTGACCATGTAATTTTTTTATGTTTCTTAATGAACTAAAAGATTCATTTAAGGTTGCTTATTAATTAAAACGTAAAATAAATTAAAGTGAAGGGGATCATAAATATTTTTGGTTTAATGGTTCATTCATTGCATGGAAAATATCTAGCATCAGATTAATGGTAAATTTTTAAACACTAAAAAATAATTATTTTCATTGAATGTGAATTTTAATGTTCTTTACTTTTAAGTGTTTTATTGGTTTTTCAATATTTATTGGGAAATTAAAAAAAAAAAAACCAATTTGTCACTTAATTATTTATTCAATTAATGTGTTTCATAATAATTTATTTATTTAATAATAAACATTTCAGTCAAAATTTCAATGAATATTTATCAATTATTTAAAATTTCAAAAACATGTTTCTCATTTCATCTTTTGTATTTTATAATAAAATAAACTCGCTTAGAAATTTATCAGGAAAATTTTACATTTTCTATTAATTCAACAAATATACATCAAATAGTCTCTCTTTTTTTTTTGTAATAATTATATTTAATTCTTCTTATTTATCCGTATATCAGCTTATTAAAACAAATGTCTTTAAAAGTCGTAATTATAGAATATTCATCAAAAGATAAATGTTCTTAAGATAAACTATTTATATAAACTTTAGCTTGTTAGTAAATTTGTTTATTTAATAATTTAGCAATGTCCTCCATTTTCATTTATTAATATAAACGCATGTTTATTCCTTTTGTAATAATAATAAAAATGTAAATATTTAAATTTAATTAAATTTGTTTACTTAATTAAGTATTTTGCGTATTTAAAAGAATAATAAATCTGGTCTGAGTGTAAAATTAATTTTTGCAGACGTATAATTTTTTTATGGTTTTATTTGTAGCAAAAATAATATAATCTAATTAGTTCAATACAATTTTTTTTTATAATATTTCAATTATGAAAATCATATGCTATATTGAGGGTGGTAAGAAAAAAGTAAAAAGAACCTTTAATTTAAATCTACAAAATGTTGAATTACTGTAAATTGATGTTTCTTAAGGCTTTGGAATCAAATAATAACAAATAAATAAATAACGATACGGAAGGCGTTAATGTGCACATTACCTAGATAAAATGAGGTAAACACTTGATTTACGTTAACGGGGAGCAACGTAACGCACGTTAACGGAGCAAATCAGTTAATCTGGAGATTGGCTAAGTAATGGGAACATTAATTGCTTTCGAGCTTTGGTAATAACATATACACAATTTGTTATCCAAGCACCGGTTTTTGCGAAAGATGTGACTAAGTACCACAATTCAATTAATTTTACATAAGAAACAAACAAAAAAAAAAATTACAAACTAATAAATTAAAATAAGATACTTTTAAAATGCTTTGTATTAATTAGTACGTTATAACTGCAAGGACATTAATAACACAAGCCATAGAAATGTCTTAATCAGAAGGTTTATATTATACCATCAAGCTGTGAAGGTATGAAATCGAATCAGCCTGAATGGGAAGGAGGTATCATTTCTGGTAGCAAAGCACGAAGACATGAATGTTATCGGATGTTCTTATCACTCCAGACGTCTTTGAAGTTGTAAATTACGGCCATGAAACCTCAATAATACTTTTTACAAATATTGCTTCTTTAATATCTCCAGAAACCATCCAATATTATCAAAGATTCCTGCAAAGATCTTTATAGAAAGACAAAAAAAAAATTTTCAGCGAGTATTCGCCATATTGATTGCAAATTTCTGGAGGTAAAGCCCAGAGCGTCATTATTGGTTACATAGTTAACGATCATTAATTACTTGTTTTTGAATTATCCGGCGTCGAAATTAATTTATCAAATTCCTTTGCCACTCAGAAATTTTGTCATCAACTCGGGATTTGAGTCAGCGGTCTTCAAGAAAAGTCGATGCGACTCAATTGATTCCTTCAAACAACTTCTTGGAAAGAAAGTATCGCGCTTTTCTACAAGAAGAATCAACGATTAGCGATACGCAGATGAAATTGACGATAATTTCCTCCTTGTTGGAAGAGGAAGATTTTTCGAAACGTATTTTGGAAAACTATCGATGACTGCAAAAACAAAAACAAAAAAATTGAGTCTTACTGAAAGCTCTTTGGAAAATTTAAAAAATCAAAAACGAAATTTGTTTAGAACGAATTTTCGTAACCACGTATTTTTTTTTTATGTTTCTTATTGAACTAAAATATTCATTATAAGGTTGCTTACATTAATTAAAACGTAAAATAAATTAAAGTTAAGGGAGATCATAAATATTTCTTTTTAATGGTTCATTCGTTTACATGGAAAAATATCTCAAAACATCATTTTAACTGTAAATTTAAAACACTAAAATACAAAATATTTTCAATGAATGTGAATTTTAATGTTTTTTATTTTCAGTGTTTATTGGTTTTTCAATATTTATTGCGAAATTAAAAGAATGTATGTTACTTGTTGCATGTATAAATGTTTCTTTAATTATTTTCTAAGACAAACGTTATTTAACATTAATGATTACAGTAATAAAAAATATTTATTTAATAATATTTAATTAATTAAAATATTACATTAATAAATACTTATTTATTTATAACTAATATAACTAATATTATATTATTATAACTAATATAACTAATATTATATTATTATAACTAATATAACTAATATTATATTATTATAACTAATATTAATAATATTATTTATAATTTTAATGTTCTTTATATTTAAATCTTTATTAGCTTTTCAATATTTATTAGAATATTAAAAACAATACGTTTTTCTTAATTATTTATCAATTAGCATAAATATATATTTTTAATATATATTTATTTAATTAAATATATGTTTAATAAATAAATATTTAAAGCACTAAAATACGAAATATTTTCATTGAAATGGAATTTAATGTAAGTCTTTATTGAGTTTTACAAGTAAATGAAATGTTTTACAAATCAATGTATTACAAGTAATGTTAAGACTTTATTGACTTTTTACAATATTTATTGGGAAATTAAAAAAAAAAAAAAAAACGATGTTTCCGTTAATTATTTATAATTACATTATAAATAAATAATTATTTAATAATATTTATTTTATTAAATATTTATTTAAAAATAAATATTTCTGTGTAAAAGTTCATTCATTACATAAAAAATATCTAACATCAGATTAGCTGTAACTTTTAAACACTATAATATAATATATTTTCATTGAATGTTCTTTTTATCCTAAGTCTTTATTAGCTTTTCTATATATAATGGGAAATTAAAAAAAAAAAAAAACAATGTTCCTCTTAATTATTTATAATTTCAATATAAATAAATTATTCAATTAAGTATTATATTAACAATATTAATATATAATTATAATTAATATTAAAAATATTATATTAAAAATAAATATTTATTTAGTAATAAATAATTATTTTTAATGGTTCATTCATTACGTGGAAAAATATCTAACATTAGATGAACTGTAAATATTAAACACTAAAAATACAAAATCTTTTCATTGAATGTGAATTTTAATGTTCTTTGTTTTTTAAGTCTTCATTGGCTTTTCAAAATTTTTTTGGAAAATTAAAAATAATCACTGTTTCTCTAAATTATTTATAATTTCTGTATAAATATATAATTACATAATAATATTTATTTTATTAAATATACATTTAATAACTGAATATTTATTTAATAATTAATATTTCTGTTTAAAGATCCATTCTTTACATGGAAAAATATCTAAAATCAGATTCACCGTGACTTTTAAACACTAAAATACAAAATATTTTCATTGAATGGGAATTTTAATGTGCTTTACTTTTAAGGTTTTGTTGGCTTTTTCAATATTTATTTAGAAATTAAAAAAAAAACAATGTTTCTTTTAATTATTTATAATTTCTGTCAAAATTTCAACGAATATTTATCTATTATTTAAAATTTCAAAAACATGTTTCTCATTTCATCTTTATATTTTATAAAAAAAATAAACTCTTATTCAGAAATTTATCAGGAAAAATTTACATTTTAAATTAATTCAACAAATATACTTCAAATAGTCTCTTTTTTGTAATAATTATATTTAATTCTTCTTAGTATAGCAGATTATTAAAACAAACGTCTTTTAAAAGTCGTGATTATGGAATATTTATCAAAAAGATAAATATTCTTAAGATAATTTATTTATATAAACTTCAGCTTGTTAGTAAATTTGTTTATTTAATAATTTAACAATGTCCTCCATTTTGATTTATTAATATAAACGCATGATTATTCCTTTTGCAGGTTAAACATAGCTAGTAAATATTTAAATTTAATTAAATTTGTTTACTTAATTAAGTATTTAGTTCATTTAAAATAATAATAAACCTGATATGAGTGTAAAAACTTTCGTAGACATATACATTTTTGGTTTTATTTGTACCAAACATAATATAATTTAATTATTTTAAACTATCATAATTTTTTATAATATTGTAATTATGAAAATTATATGTTATATTTAGGGTTGTAGAAAAAAATGAAAAGAATCTTTTAATTAAATCTGGAAAATTTTGAATTAATATAAATTGTTATTTCTTAATGTTTTGAATTAAAAAAAATAATGATAAATAAACAAATAAATGTTTATTAACCAATTAGAAAGGGTTTAGATCTAATTTTTGGAATATCGAAATGTAATTTTAGATATATTTACACATAGTTCTTCTTAAAAAATATAATTTTCCAAAAAATGTATAATGCTCATTAATCTAATTGACCTTAATGTCATAAAAGTTTAATGCATATCTAGCTACCATCTTTTCAAACAAAAATATTATAAATAATTAATTTACATGTATTTTTAAATTTCAAATTCATAAATTTTATTATTGTTACTGTTTGAATACTTTAAAAAGCATTAAATAAATATAAATTGAGACGATGCGATATTTCGAAAAAGAAATTCGAATTTCATCCATTAATTTAATTCATTTTTATTCGATATTTTATGAATAAATTATTTGAAAAATTAATTACTTTTAAGTTTTGGAAAAGATTTAAATACATTTATTAAAATGAAAGTAAAACATTGTTATACTTTCATTTTAATAAATGTATTTAAATCTTTACATGAAAGACCAATAATAAATGGTAAACTGATAAAATAAAAAAGATAAAAATAAAATAATAAAGTTATTAAATTTGTATAAAAATATATAAAAAAGATATTTAAAAATATCCTTTTATTCTTTTCCTTTTAAAAAATACCTATTTTAAAGATATCCTTTTATTCTTTTTCTTTTTTAAAATATCCTATTATTCTTTTACTTTTCGAAAAATGTCTTTTTTAAACATATCCTTTTATTATTTTTTTTTAAAACATCCTTTAATTCTTTTCATTTTTTAAAAATATTCTTTTATTCTTTCCTTTTTAAAAAATATCCTTTTATTCTTTTCCTTTTAAAAATATCCTTGTTTTATTATTTTCCTTTTTAAAAATATCCTTTCATTATCTTCCCTTTTTTAAAAACATCTTTTTAAAATATCCTTTTATTTATTTCCTTTAAAAAAAAAAATATCTATTTTTAAAGATATCCCTTTATTCTTTTTTCTTTTTTAAAATATCCTATTATTATTTTTCTTTTTTAAAAATCCTATTATTATTTTTCTTTTTTAAAAAATATCCTTTAATTTATTTCCTTTTTAAAAATATCCTTTTTTATTCTTTTCCTTTTTAAAAATATCCTTTTATTATTTTCCTTTTTTAAAATATCCTATTATTATTTTTCTTTTTTTTAAAAATATCCTTTCATTATCTTCCTTTTTTAAAAAATATCTTTTTTTAAAATATCCTTTTATTCGTTTGTTTTTTAAAAAAAATATCTTTTTAAAGATATCCTTTTATTCTTTTTTCTTTTTAAAATATCCTATTTTTATTTTACTTTTCTAAAAACGTCTTTTTTAAACTCCTTTTATTATTTTTCTTTTTAAAAATATCCTTTTATTCTTTTCCTTTTTAAAAATATCCTTTTTATTCTTTTTTCTTTTTTAAAAATATCCTTTTTTATTCTTTTCATTTTAAAAATATCCTTTGATTCTTTTCCTTTTTTTTTAATATCTTTTTAAATATTCTTTTATTCTGTTTCTTTTTTAAAAATATCATTTTATTCTTTTCCTTTTTTAAAAATATCCTTTTATTTTTTTTTAAATATCCACTAATGCTTTATTTTAAAATACTGTGAGTTAACTTTAAAAATATCTATTGCAATAACTATCACATTTAAAAACTCTAATTAAACATTTATCAATCTACTATCTAATCTTTTAAAATATCACTTAAGACGATAGAAACTTTTGATATAACATGTCATCTGTTCGTTAAACAGAAATATTATTTTTGATGCGCATATTTATTAACACTATCCCCTAACGGTAAAAGGGGAAAAATGGAAGTAAAGCATTAAAAATATTGACGTTTTGTTTTTCATTCTATAATACATTTTAACTTGACGTGTGATGACATTATCTTCTCAAAATGTCTGACTTTTCGATAATGCACACAGCTGGGGAATTATGTTGAAAAGAGGAAAAAAACATTTTGACGCGTCCCTTATTTATTTTTTCCCTCTCATCTTCCCTAAAGTCAAAGCGACTATCGATAATTTATTTAAGCTTTCATTTTTAGGGAAGAAAAGTCCGCTCTGACCCAAAAGGCACTAATTGAATTTCTAGAAATTTTCTACTCGAAATCCTGTTGTTTCCACGTACTAATCCAACATGTACCTTTTTCCCCATGCTTTTTTTCTCTCTATTCCCCCGTTTTTCCCCTACGCATTCCTTCCAATCATGGTTCACCGAACAGAGATAAACTGATTTAAGACAGAATGAAGCCAGGTTTATCAAAAGAGAAAATGCCGTATTGATCTGCTGGTATTGGTCAAAAAAACAGAACAAAACAAGCAGATAAAAGTGTCTGAAAACAGGAAGAGACGAATGAAGAAAAAATTAGAAGAAAAGGAAAAGTATAGTTGTAAAATTATAGATCACAACCAACGTTCTATATCTAGAAATATCCAGAGAGTTAAGTTTGGAAGTAGTTATTGTATTGTTTAGCACTGACCAAGTCACATGACAAAAAACCGATGCAGTTCTTGATAAGGAGTGACTATCAGTTTATCAGATAAAATCGATAAGAGAGTGATTTATTACTCAAGGCGTTAAGAACAGTTGGCGATAGATTTTATTTAGCAATGAATTAATTCTAGACATTGATTTATTTTAGTGAATTAAAAATTATGAAATATTCCGTCGTTTCATGATTCACCAAAGTTTAGAAAGTTTGTTTAGAAATTTTCAGAGTTGTTCTTATAACTTATTCATTCTTATTTTCAGATTTCTTCAGTATTTTCTAATTTATCTTTTATGTAAGTACTGTTGCAGTTTTTTCTCACTTGAAGAGTTTTGGTTTCTCTTTCAAAGGAGAGAGGAATGCATGTTATTTGACAAGTACATAATAACAAACCATCACTCAAATTTGACAGCAGACAAGCAGTATAGTGGATAGTTATACCACATGCAATGAATGTTTCGTACTAATGAGAACAACCTGTCACTCAAATCTGATATCAAATATTCGGCATCATTTATTAGCGAATGTCTGTGCCACCTTCACAGGTCGTAACAATTACAGATTGAATATGAACTGTACCATGAGTTGTTCCATCGTGATGGATGATAGACCATGAGCTGAGAAATATCAACCCCAAAAAAAATAAGGAGGAAACTCTTGTGGAATTCTTTTAAAATGGTGGTTTTGGTGAAGAAAATGAAGAGTTCTGATACGATACAGGACTAATATAGACCGAGACGTTACATTAATCTAGATGAATATATTCTATAATGAACTCTAAGATGAAAACAAGCACCAAAATGGTAAACTGGACAAAGGATGAATTGTATGAAGATTTTGAAGGTGAAATGAATGAAGATTTTTAGATGTGATGTATTTGTGCACGAAAAGTAAAATTTCGAAGAAATTGCAAGTTTTATTCAAGAGATAAACCTAAATATAGCGAAAGAGGGGCATGGACTTCCTACAGCCCTTTTGCAAGCTGCTGTTAGGTTTACTGGTGTTCTTCGGCTGGAATTTCTGTCAAGCTCTTTTTAGTGAAGTTGATTATCGAGATCCTGGGACGATCGGAGGCTCCTACTCAACAACAGAGCCTGAATGGCCGAGTGTCTAGTGCCATGGCGCTCGATGATACAGGTTTCAGTTTCGAGTCCCAGCGGAGTCATGGATGTTTGCAGAAATTCGGAATTTAATTTAAACCGCAGATCCCGGTCTCATAAGTCTGTAAGAGCGTCACGGAGCCAAATCAGACTTCTACCTACGCTACTATACATCACAACAGAAGCTGCTTCCTTTCCCTTCAACCATGAGTCCCTAAGGTGCATGGGGATATATGGGTTCCACGGGTTTATACGGGTATTTATTAAAGTTAGTTATATAACTTGATTTTCTTAATTCGATGCATGATTCATCAAACAATAAATTAGCAATGTGCCATTCAATTATTACCATTCGAACTTAACAGAAGTATTAAGGAGTGAATAAGTGATCAAATAAATAAAACCTATTAATTAGATTATAATAATCAATATTGTTTTTGACAACATATAATCTATTGTTTTCCACGAATTAAAATTTAAATAAAACACCGTCAAAGCATTATGTACTTTTCTTTAATTTTTCTTAACAGGCTTAATTCTCAATAATGATTATTCATTAAAATTCATGTATTCACCTCCTTTTGGATTAATTAATTCCAGAAACTTTACTCTAACCAAACAACAACTGTATTTTTTAATTCAAACAATTTTGTTGATTAAGTAAAGAACAAAGCATCGGATGCAAATATTTGACATCCATCAAATTTAACCAGAAATAAAAGAAGGAAATTATTAGCGAATGCTTTGAAGATTTTATGAAAAGTAATTCGAACCCACAATAGTGTCTTGGTTTTTGTTTTTTTTTAATATTCTTAATATGAATAGTGTTATGTCCTTAAGACTTGTTATAGCAATCCCTTGTCACATCGCATCTCGTTAAATTGAGCATTCGGATGTTTTGTGCTTTTTTTTAAGAAAGCAAGTTCATATAACAGAATGCATTATTAAAAAAACTAAAAAAATATAAATTTATGCAAATTAATTTATTAAAATTATAAAGTCTAAAATAAATATAAATTGTACCAAAATGAAAAAAAAAAAAAACCTAAAATAAATATAAATTAATATAATAAAATTGAAAACAAATTTAAAAAACATAAATTGTACTAAAATCATAATTAAATGTGAATTAAAGTACTAAAATTGAAAAAAAAATCTAAAAAATAAATATAAATTAATGTAAAAAAATTTATGAAAAAAAAAATAAAGTCAATATAAATTAATGTAGTAAAATTATAAAAAGACTAAAATAAAAATGAATTGTACAAAAAATTAAAAAAGCTAAAATAAACACAAATTAAGGTACTAAAATTAAAGAAAATTAAAACATAAATTAATGTAATTAAATTAAAAAAAATAAATTAATGTACTAAAATATTAAAAATTAAAATAAATTTTAATGAAGGAATTAAAATTTAAAAAAAAATTAAATAAATATTAATTAATGTACTAAAATTAAAAAAAAAAAAAAACATTTGCTAATAAACATAACACTTGCTAACATTTATCAGATTTACGAATGCAATCCATCATATTAATTATTTATTAATGTTTATCAGTTCTTTACTTAGCATGTTAATGCTTAGCATTTTATTACTCATCAATATTTATTATATTATTATATATTGATTAGTTATTAATGCAGTATAAATGGAATAAATTAGTATATTATTATTAAATGCTAAGTATATTATTCATAGAATATATATTGAATTCTCAATTCATATTTATTAATGTTTACCAATCAATGCTTAGCATATTAATGTTTTTCAATGCTGTACATAACATATTTATGCTTATGAATGCTTATTATTTAGAAGAATGATAAGCATCAATGCTGAAGATTTAATATTCTTTATTTGGCGTATTAATATTTATCAATATTTTGTCTACATTAATGCATATCAATACAGGGCATGTCAATGCTTATCAATACTGACATATTAATGATTATCAATGCTTAACATATTAATGTTTATCAAAGTTTAATGTATTAATTTTTATCATTGCTTAACATATTAAGGTTTTTCAATGCTTATAAATGCTTTGTTTAGCATATTAATGTTTATCAATGCTTTATTGCTCAATATCCATATTTATCATTATTTTATTTATATATTAATATTTAGAAGAATGATAATAATCAATGTTAATGAATTAATATTCTTTATTTAGCGTATTAATATTTATCATTATTTTATATATATTAATGCATATTAATACATAGCATGTTAATACTTATCAATTCTTAACATATTAATGTTTATAAAAGTTTAATATATTAATGTTTACCAATGCTTAGCATATTAATGTTTATTTATTCTTAATTTATTAATCTTTATCAAATTTTAATTTATTAATGTGTATCAATGCTTAGCATATTAAGGTTTTCAATGCTTATAAATGCTTTATTTAGCATATTAATGTTTATTAATATTTTATTTATATATTAACGCTTATTAATATTCAGAAAAATAAGCATTCAGTGTTAAAGAATTAACATTCTTTTATTTGGCGTATTAATGTTTAAAAATATTTTATGTATATTAATACTTATCAATGCTTAGCATGTTAATGCTTATCAATATTTAACACATTAATGTTTATCAATGTTTAATATATTAATGTTTACCAATGCTTAGCATATTAAGGTTTTCAATTCTTATAAATGCTTTATTTAGCATATTAATATATATCAATGCTTTATTTAGTATATTAATATATATCAATGCTTTATTTATCATATTAATATATATCAATTCTTTATTTAGCATATTAATGTTTAGCAATATGTTTTTTTTATATATTAAAAATTGCTAATATTTAGAAAAATAAGCATCAATGTTAAAGAATTAATATTCTTTATTTGACGTATTAATGTTTATCAATATTTTATGTATATTACTGTTTTTCAGTCCTTAACATATGTAATTATATAACAATTCTTAATTTATTATTGTTTATCAAAGTTTAATATATTTATGGTTACAAATGGTTAGCATATTAATATTTTCCAATGTTTTATTTAGCATATAAACGTTTATCAGTATTGTATTTTCATATTAATGCTTATCAATATTTAGAAAAATGATTTTAATCCACATTTTAAAGGAGAAATATTCTTTATTTGCTGTATGAATGTTTATCAATATTTTATGTATATTAATGATTATCAATGCTTAGCATATTAATGCATATCAATAATTAGCATGTCAAAGCTTATCAATAATTAGCATGTCAAAGCTTATCAATACTTAGCATATTAATTCTTATCAGTGTTTTACTTAGAATACTTACTTTGTTGAAAGTCGAAATTACAATGAATTGAAGTCCTTGTACCAAAATGACAGTCATTTGAAAATCAATTTTTCGTCCAAATGGGCAATTTCCATAAGTTTAATGAAGGGCACCCTAATAATCCCTTTTTTTTCACTCCGCACTCGAGAATAAGAAGAAGAAAAAAAAAAAGAGGCATACTGGAAGAGGCTTTGTTTACGAGAGGATGTCCACCTAATAAATATCCGCCTCTTTATTCCTCAGAAGAAAAAGGCATTCTTCCTCGAAAACAATGGGCCCACTTGTATTCTTCCGGAATTCCTTCTTCATTAGCATGCATACCACCTCGGTTTCATCTTCTCCTTTTCAACATCAGCAAGATAGCGAGAGTGCCCGATAATTAACAGGTTAGCGGATAGTTAGCGCCTTGGTGTAATTAATCAAAATGGATTTTAAGTCCTTTGACAAAATTTTTGAAAAGGCTAAGCATGGAATATGTGTGTAGAAAAAGAAATCCATGATGCACCTTGCACAGAATGCACCAAGATGAAATTAAAGGAGGTAGGATAGGAAGAAGAAAGAACAAAAAAAAATTGCTTCAGTGAAAAGTTTGGTGGCTCTGAGAGTATTGTGTTGGGGAAGATCTCATATTCTTGGAGCACAACAAAAGATGGTCGAGCTATAATAACTCCCTTCTCCTGAGTTGTTAAAGAAGGGGGAATTTTTGAATAATTGTTCAGTTTTGAAAGACTAATTAGAACACTCAGGGGGAAATAGTGCAATTGATCGGCTTTTTGTTCCTTTTCTAGGGGCAGCCCGAGTCACTTTGGAAACCACTCGCCAACTCAACACGCTTGTGGACAATGAGGGGCAAAACTCGAAAGAACAATGCTTCGATGACAGATAAGCGGTGAAAAATGAAGAAACAATATTCTCGACGAGTGAGTAGAGCAGCAGCTGTTACTTGTAGGCTTGTTTTCCGGAAAGCGGACAGCCTGTTAATTGCGGGGAATGTTTGGGGTGCTTAACATGAAATTCTCAAACATGTGAGCAGTTTTCCGGATTTTAATTTCTCTCATTTTTACAGCTGAAAATTTCGTCAGTAGTTGTTTCTTGACTGGAGAATTGAATTTGTTCTTATTTGATTCTGTTCTTAAAAATGAATAATCTGTTGTTTAAAAGAGCATTAACAAGTGCGTTTCTAAGTGTAAAAGCCTCAATGACTGAGGTTCGTACATTCCTGGATACTTCGCTTGCACTACTTGAGGCTTTATTCTTGTTAAACGTCATGTCCCGAATAAAAACAAAATATTTCAGTGGGCCGTAAACCACCAGCTCCTTTATTAAGCAACCAAAAGCATTCTCTCTATAATTTCTGGATAGTTAAAATAAGCTCTGACAAAAAAAAAGCCTCTTTAAGGTTATAACTCTTCTGGCGTCAGTTTACATATATATTTTTTAATAATAAATTATTCTCGTATAGCCATTTCTTGCTGGCTGTTTTATTACTAATTTATTAATTCATTAAAAGGACTACAAAAGAAATTGCTCTCATTACTAAAAACTAAAAATTAAAAATTACTACTTAAATTACTACACACTTTTGATGCGGGTGTCTTAAAAATTTCAATTCCTTCTTCTTTCTTTAAACACAACTTGTGTTTCAGAGATAAACATTCCTTTTTTACATAGACATCATGTAAGAGAGTCTCGCCAGTTCTGAAGGCAGTATTAATCAACAATGATACTGTCAGGGATTCGAACTTCAGCCCTCCTGCCCCTCGCCACTGGATCTGGAGCATAATATCTACAGTAGAAGTAGATGAGAACTACTATGTAAATAGAAGAATGTACTGACAATATAAAGATATACTGAATGAAGAGAATAATGTACAAAAAGAATCACTACTATACTATGTAAATAGAATAATGAACTGCCAGCTTTGATTTCCAAATTACTGTAGCTACATGTGAGTGCAATTTAGCATGCACATCCAGTTTGTGGAATGCTGAACTTGCCATAAATCTGCTATTTCAGTGCTTGGATCAAAGTACCTGGTATTTGAAAGCAACAACAATGGCAGAATTCTTCTTTTACTCCTGGTAAATACTACAAATCGATTAACACAAGTGTGAAAAATCGATTTCTTGTGGTTAAAAGAACAATCTACGAAGACAGATCAAGGGCACTAGAATTTTTACGAGTTTTTCATCTCAACGTCACAACAATAACCCCCTGGTTTGATGATCCCATGAACGAAAATTCACTTAGGATTATAAAGAGGGACAAATAACCTTCTGAATTAATCTGGATTAAGTCCCATCGAAACTGCCATAAAAACTCTCCCTCTCTCTAGGTCTGAGCTCTGGCTCAAGAGTGGATGAAGAAAAAAATCTAAATTTAGCGATCTATTCCTGTGATGGTTTTTCTTCCCTTATTAATATTATCTGCAATATCGATAAGAATTCATATCGATATGCGATGAGCATAAAAAAGTAGAGGGTGGTAAGCAGCTTTAAAAGAGCTATAAATCAAAACATGGGAAGCGGTTATTATATGCTAGAATGATTTTGTGCATAAAAAGTGTCTTTAAAATGTAGTTAGAATTTTTTTCTTGAGCCAGGGGAGGAATAATAAAAGCAGAGGCTTCAAGAAAACACTTCGAGTTTAATATTTAATGCTTATGCGTTTCAGGATGCAGTGCATGCGCACAAATCCTACCCTTGAGTTTGAAGCTCCTATAAATTTATTCTTGCATTAGCATCAAAAATGAGTTTTCAGAGGAATATGATGTCAGATTTAAACATTAAAACGTTCATATAATTTTAACTGCTTAATTTTTTTAGAAGATGCCCATGTGAAAAATTAAATTTTACTTAAAGGTGTAATTGTTTTTGATTGCTTGTGGTTATTTGCCCCTAAAACTACATATATATAATATATTAGTTATGATTTATGGTAGACCTATCTTTATGGTAAATCTGCTATGCTGTACCAGTAGATCTGTTACATTGCACCCATGCCATGGCGAATTTTGAACAAGTATCTCTAAAGAAACTAGGGATTCACATCTTCCTTATAAAAATGGCTGCCATTTCCTTTTTTCTTCAATCCTATACTTTGCCAGCTCTAAACGATATGCTATTCTGCCTACTACATGTTATCGGAATACTTCGCTGGATGGTTCTTTGATTTGGAGTCATTCATATAGCCAGAAGAATAACATGGTTTATAATATCCTGATTGTGCTTATTTCTTGATAAAGCTGTCCTCAGGATATTACAATTGATTTCCTTGAATTTTCTAGTTTATTTCGTATTTTTTTTAGGTATTAGGTTTATTTATTTGCTTAGGCTTCTCATATAGAGTTGTGGTTTATTTAAAGTTTACTTGCTGTCCTCATTTCAATATCACAATATTCAATCCACCAGTCATTCTGATGCATTTAACTTAAATCAAACAGTTGAATGATACTATGTAGTAACAATTTGTAATTACTCAAGAAAATGAAAGTTATTAATAACGTAGAATCTTTGAATGACTTAAATCTGGGAATACATTTATAGAAGCTATATTTTATTTTGAAGATTCTGCCATACAAAAAAAATGATAGTTATATGATAATAATATATTGTAATGATATGATTGTTTATATTTTTGGGGATAAAATTACTTTAATACATGATGGATTTATTCTCTTGAAATCTAAAAGCACCAGATTTCTAAATGATAATATAAGTTCGAATCGAAGTAATATAAATAAAGCAAGAAATTTCATAAAAAAAGCTTAAAAGACAACAGATTTGTTATCGCGAAATATATAAACAATAAGTGTTTAAATAAATATTTTTGTGTCCTTATGTGTCAAAATACATATATAAATGTATAATAAACGTTATAATGTATATATATATATATATATATATATATATATATGGCCAAAGGGTTTTAATAATGGGTGGATAATTGAAATTTCCAAAAATTAGCAATTTAGATATTAATTACATAGAAAAACAACTATATTTTTGATAATTTTAAATCAATACTCATAATTTTCAACTTCTACCATTAATTCATTTTAAGCATTTTTCTATAAATATATTTGAGAAATTCCTATTACGAGTACAGTAAGCATATTTCTCTTTTGAAAAAAAGGAAACACATTCAAAGGGCTTTCCATGGATATCTTGAAAGGACAGCAGAATACCACCCACACAAGATGACCGCATCTTTAATCTTCTTCCATACATTATGCTCCACCCACAAGGGGATAAGGTTTTGATGAGTCGGACAAAAACATCCATTTCTCAGTGAAGAAAGAATAAAGTGTTCTTAAAGTACTTGGAAATTGATGGAGGCGGCGACGACCACTTTGGCGAGCGTTGTCCATCTTGTCGCCAATTCAAGATTGTCCTCTCCATCTTCTTTTTGGGCCGGCTTGGCGGAGGAAAGCCCCCTCCTTCCATCTTCCATTGATGACACATAATGCCTCATAAAAGAGTTATAGCACTGGTAGTACAGTTCAATATTTGATGTTGACTTTTCTGTGTGACTTGGAAAAAACAGTGGAAAAAAAAAAAATCATTTTCAAGTGTCATATCGAATTGGGGAATTTGAAAAATGTTATTCTTGTGTACCAGTTGGTCAGAAATGAATATCTTGAATTTAATTTGCTATTAGTTGTTAGTATGCTGTTTTATAAAAAAGATTGTCGCATATAAAGAAATGCAGATGTCAGAAATTAAAATTTAAAAAAACTATGTTTTCCATTAATCCATAAATAGCGCAGGCTTTAAAGAGATTAATAATAAACAGCAAATTATATCAAAATCTGTGTTTTCCCTTCGAATATGTAGCACTTTAATATTTGAGCTTAAAACAACGGATAGGTAGAAGAATCAGCGTTGTTAAAGTAGACAGAAGAAAGGGGTGTTCTGCTAAACATTGATCGCTTCATTTACAGTCTTGGTAAGGAGATTGCAGACCTGTATTGTTCAGCATTTTGACATCATTTTGACATCATATGTATGCATCATACACAAATGTTCAGCACACTGACATCATTACATAGTATGTTCAGCACATTGACATCATTAAACAAATGTTCAGCACACGCCATTACATGACATCATTACACAAATGTTCAGCACATTGACATCATTACATAGTATGTTCAGTACATTGACATTAGAATTTTTCAGCATTGTGACATCATATTTATATACATTGGCATCGCACATATTTTTATATACATACATGCACATTGGCACAATATATTAAGTATTAAGTGATATTTTCCATCTTCAAAAGCTGTATACCAGAAATAATAATGTTTAGTTTGAGCCTATATACGGGTTTGAACTTTGATAAAATTTCTGAAGAAAATGCACACTCTCAACTTATTTTACGTATCGTTTTATATTCGGTCATATGGGACCTGATGGCCGAAGTGGCTAGCGCTCTGGCACTCGCTACCACAGGTATCACGGGTTCAAATCCCGGCGGTGCCATGGGTGTTTGTAGTGGTTCGGAATCCACTTTAAACCGTAGATCCCGGTCTAATAGGATCGTAGAGCGTTGCGTTTCAGTGTTACTCAGTCCGTGGCTTACTATCAAGAAGCTACGCCCTCTCTCAGTAATGCAAAAGTGAGTAATGTCTGTGCAGTGCTTGCCTTATGGCATCCAAGACCAAGCTGTCTAAGT